>JASAND010024619.1:0-54498 GCA_030248195.1 Trissonchulus latispiculum
GCACCCCCGATTTACTATATATGCGCACCACCAAATTTCCGAAAAACGCTATTTTAGACGACTTTTTGACAATTTTCTATGTTGGGGCCTCGAAAAATTTCTAAGTTCAAACGCTTCGCAACCCCATGTTTGACAGTCTGTAGAAACCGCTAGGAGCCGAATTGGGCCAAAATAATCAATAGTGAACAGGTTCATGGTTTTGCTAACAAGATAATAATAGGTAAAAGTTGCCACCATAAGGCATGTGAAAAATCAGTGTGCTAGAAAATGTACCAAAAGCGTAAAGGAGAAACATTAGAGAAAAAAAAACCCCACTTAGAAAGTAGGTCTGAAAAGTGAAAATTTTCAAAGTTCATTTTTTCCGGGCAAGTTTGGTATCGTTCGAAAGCTCTTGGCCTGGAGATTTCAGAAATGCAAATTTTAGCTCTCAACTCCTTACCGTTAATTAGTTTTGCTTAATTAACGTTTTCAAAGGCTGCATTTGACCGTTTTAGCTCATATTATGGGGTGCTCTCCGAGCTACCCCATGATAACTGTCTGATTTCGAACGAACGGTCTAAATTTATCCTGAGAAGGAACAGTAGTAGAGGCTTTACAAGATATTAAGCTAATTAAAAGTCATCTTGTTGTTAATATTATATCAGCGATTTGCGTGAAATCAGAAAGGTTGAAATTAGCGTTTTTAAATTCTCGCTGTCCCATGGTAACTGAGTGGTAGCATATTCACTACTGGAGATCTTGGTGGACACTGTTCTTCACATCTTTCACATTCTTCACATTCAATCCTGATTTCAACCTTTCACATACATACAGTTTTTCTTCATTTTTATCTTCTGCTACCTGTTTTAGGTCGTGGCATGAAATCAGGGGATAACTTCAAACTATTGTACGAGCTGGCGGATAAAATTGGAGCCGCCGTAGGGGCCTCTCGTGCCGCTGTGGATGCTGGATTTGTCCCGAACGATATGCAAGTGGGACAGACGGGGAAAATTGTTGCTCCTGTACGTATACTTAGTACAGACTTGTATATACATTTATAATATACATTTATAATATTTATTATTAAATACTTATTACTTATTTATTATAATACATTATGTGTGACTTAAATTCTAATATTCGTAATATGTGAAATAATTAGTTGTGCGTCAAACGTACCATTAGTTTTACATTTATACTATTATCGCGTGGCTTCTCCATAATCGTAAGAGACTGCCAGAGCAATACAGTGTAGCAATACAACAATACGCTGTGAAAGCAATTTAGTTGCACATTGCAAATGATAGAAGTGTATACAGTTACACATAAACAGAAAATGTACATACAATCTATATAAGTAGTGCATGCGACCGTAACCAGACCATATCCACACACTGTGCGGCTCGTCAGTGGTTCAGTGTGGAACACAGTTTTTACAAATGTTTTTAAGAAAACCATAAAAATAAATGAAAAAGGTTTCGCCGCTGGTCGCCTCAAGAAGTGAAGTTAAACAAGCATAGATAGTGCTAAACGTATATTTCTATCCAATTTGACTTGTAAGCTGTAACCATCCGTCTAAAGGGGTGAAACTGAATTATAATTATAATAATAATAATATTATAATTATAATATACATTTATAATACTTATTATTAAATACTTATTACTTATTTATTATAATACATTATGTGTGACTTAAATTCTAATATTCGTAATATGTTTGCTTGGAAGATAACACCTGGTCTGCCTTGGCAAAATTTCTGAAGGTTGAAACAAGTGGACGTCGGGCGAGCCCCCTGCCTATGTCTGAGAATGGGAGAGTCAAATGGTTTTTTCTAAAATCGTATAATATGACAGCTGTTTTTTCCTGCTTTGTTTAAAATTGAGCAACGTTTAATTTGTAAACTACAGCCTAAAATTCGAAAGACTAAAAGCATCTGCAAAAGCGGAAACCTTGTAATCGTTTTGAAATTTTTCTCTTGAAGCCCTGTTTTTTTCTGTGAACTTTTCGGTGTGGGGGGGGCGCAATCCTAGGTGAGCGACCAAATTCAGGCGGTAACGTAGGAAAATGCAAGATTTCGAATTTGAATTTATTTTCGCTCGAGACTTAGGGGTTTTAAAAAGAAGCACCCCAGCTTTAGTTGATATTTAGCTGTATGTCATTCTACCACTTTTATTCTGCTGTTTATTCTTTTCTTCGTTTCATTATTTTTCATTTCTGTAGGAATTGTACATAGCCGTGGGAATCTCCGGGGCCATTCAGCATCTAGCTGGGATGAAGGATAGCAAGACGATTGTGGCCATCAACAAGGACCCTGAGGCGCCCATCTTTCAGGTCTCAGACTATGGAATTGTTGCCGACCTATTCCAGGTAAGATTTCATCTTTTCAATAATTGGGAATAAATGAGGCACAACAATAAGAGCGCTCACCGCTAACCATTGGCTCTCTCCTGTTTCGGACTAAGCTTTAGCTTCAGCTATAGTTGCTGCAGAGCGTGTAGTTTCCATTATTTTTTCTTTAGACTTTATCAATTTTACAATTGGGAAAAGGGAGCCTTGCCTCAGGCTTCTTTTAGTTAGAATATGGTACACAGATCACCAAGATTCTCCTAACGTAGACCCACTCTGGATAAAAACCACTTCGTTCTTTTCTGACTTCCTCTTTGTGTGTACAAATGCAGATCACAGGGCCGGAGACTCCCTACTAGTGTTGTGCACCGGCCCTGTCTAGACCGGCTGGCCCAGGTCCAGAGTGGGCCGGCCGGCCGACTGGCTGGCGGCCGCCGGCCGAGAACAGTCCGGCCGGCCGGCCGGTGAGTGACAAGCCGACTTTTCTGCAGCTTATCGCCTTAAACTTGCTTGCCTTGAAAACTATCAAAAATCTTAATTTTTATTTGTATTTTGGATAGCCTGCGAAAAGCGGCACCGCCCGGCCGGCCGGTGAGGGCCGGTTCACCGTCCGGTCGCCCGGCCGGTACAGGTCGGCCGGCCGGCGTCGCGAGCTGGGCCGGCCGCGGCCCACGAAAAATTGGGCCGGTGAACAACACTACTCCCTACCAAGTTTTAGAGAACTTTAGTATTGTAATATTTTTTCATCGTTTTTGCTTAAGTTTTGTGCAATCCAAATTTTCAGCTCTATTTTGAACTCTCTATCTTTAATTTCTCAATTGAATCAATGACTTTAATGAAACCCATACGATTGATGCAGCAGGCAGGCAGTGCCTATTTATACGTTAGCGAACACTGGGTAGTAAGTGGCCTTCGTCTGTGAAGTTTAAAGTGCTTCTTTGTCAGTTGTCTCTCTTTGAGAGAATTTGAGATTAGATAATTCATCTTCGGGCCCCGGCCCGCTTCAATGAGAGGTTGATATGGGAAGATTATAGAGAGTCTTTGAGGGACGCCATCTCGTCTGATTTGAGTTGGAAACAGCACTTTCTCTGCTATGGCGAAGGTTTTTGCAACTATTGTTTTTGCAATTACTCCCATCCCTCTTAGACTATGCAAGTCTCAAATTTCCTACCAACAACTGTCTGTTTAGATGATTTTCTGTTAATTAGAATATTTCCTGATATGTAGGATAAGAAAATTTAATTGACATTACAGGGTGTTGTATGTCTATTGTCTAGTTGGGATTTTTTAAATCTTAGTTAGTATCCTTTCCCTCAAAACAAACTATTACAGTATTCCATCTTTTCTTTCCATAAAATTGGGGTGTTGGTAAAACCCAGCCCAGCCCCGATGGGTAAAACCCAGCCCTCCAGCCTCCAGCCCTCCTAGGTAAAATCCAGCCCAGCCCCAAGGGTAAAACCCAGCCCCAATTTTCCAGCCCCAAGGGTAAAACACAGCCCCCATTTTCCTGCCCCTGCGGCAAAACCCAGCCCCCGTTTTCCAGCCCCAGGGTATTAGATTTTCCCAGCCAGCAGCATGAAACGACCCATATAAATTCCATCCATCTTTTCTGACAGCAAGCAGTTAATAGTGGGGTCCCGGCCTTAATTGTCTGGTTAGCCAAAGGTACAAATTAAAATGTGAAATATTTGATACTTTGGAAGATTTTAAGGCCCCAATTCGACGAAACTGTCGCAAGCTGACAATCTTGCCGGTGAAGGCAGTTAGTTGGACTGGCCGGCCCGTCTACAGTGGGCCTGGGCCGGTTTCACTTCGCAGGGTCGGTGAATGACACTAGCACAGAAGTGCTTTTGTGTTGTTTGCTTTTGTTCGAAGCTTGCTAGATGCACACATTTTCATAGAGCTATGTGCAAAATGTAATTAGACATTGTGAAGTTAAATAAGCTTTAGCAATTGTTTATTTTTGATAGTTACATTTTAACATATGCCTATTTCTTTTAAGATTAAACGGATTAGATTTAGATTAATCCGCATTAAAGAATCAGAACCTTGAATTTAACGAAATAAAATTTCATCCAGAGAGTCAAAAGAGTAAATCAGATAAGATTGAATCTCATTTGTCGAATGCACTGAGGCCTAGCCTAACCCTAACCCGGCATTAAAGGTACAACTATTTAAACATAACGCTTTTTGCCCTTCTGGACGAGAGGATCTACTTTTTTTCGTTCTCGCTAGCGAGATCTACCCGTAGTTTGTCGGTCTGGGCCTGGGGGGAGTCTGTAGCCCCCTCATTCCCCCTACGTTATCCTATGGCTATTAAAATTTAAACGGGCTGTTTTTCAATCCTCTTAAAAACTACTGAAATTCAACTATAATTGCCTTTCTTCAAATTGCCTTCACTGGTCGGACAGCCAGTCCGTGACAGTTTAGTCTGTCGGACTGGAGCCAATAGCCGTCAAGAGTGTTAAATATTTCACATTTTAACTTACATTTTGGCTAACCGGGGAAATAAGGACCCCACTTTTCTGGGCTTGCTCTCAGGAACTGGCCCAGGTAAATAGAATTAATACATGGACCTGGACATATACTGCTGGCTGGGAAAAAACGTTACCCCAGGGGCTGCAAAACGTGGTCAGGAAAACGGGGCTGGAAAAAAGGGCTGGAAAACAGGGGCTGGAAAACGTTGTCAGGGAAACGGGGGCTGGAAAACAGGGGCTGGAAAACGTGGTCAGGAAAGCGGGGGCTGGAAAACAGGGGCTGCAAAACGTGGTCAAGAAAACGGGGCTGGAAAAGGGGGGCTGGGTTTTACCCTTGGGGCTGGGCCGGGTTTTACCCAATGGGGCTGGCAGTCGAGGCTGGACTTTACCCAAGGGGCTGGAGGCTGGAGGCCGGGTTTTACCCACCGGGGCTGGAGGCTGGGGCTGGGGGCTGGGCTGGCTTTTACCCACACCCTAAAATTGTGTTTTCGAATCCCTTCAACAATTTCCCGTCTAAACAGACGGGATTTATTGCATGTTGCCCCCTTTCCAACCGTAGCTTTTGATGACCTTTCGATGATTTTTGACCAAAAACTTCAAAATTTTTAATGGACGCACACTATAGATAGACGGATGAAATTAAGTACGTATATATATATTGTATATATAGTGAAGGTTGATTGCGTATGATGCATCGAGAATAATTTATAGGCAATAAGAAGTTAGTATTTTTACCTAATAATATGATTATTAGAAGCATTTTTGCAATTTATTCTTTCATTTTTTGTCCTGAGTTTTTCTGACCATGGAATCACCTGAGCAAGGGGTATCAGCGACCGTCTCTGATACATATACGCAAGAGTTTATAATACCAAGAGTAAGACATATGCTCAGCTCTTTCTAATAGAATAAGCTTGCAAGATGCTCGAAACATTAAGGCCGAAATCTCGGGGTAGGGGCTTCTCGGCGTGTAAACATACAACGCTGACATTTTTTAAAAACGGGCGTTTTCGACAAATTAAATACTATAACTTGAGCTAGAAAAATCGTACAGCAATCATTTTTATGTCATTATGTTGCGTAGAATGAGATCGTTTTAACGATATAAAAATTATATAGTTCGGTTTCGGTAATCTGTTACTAAACCGGCAAAAGCATCCTTGCTACGAAAATTCTGCGAATTTCATCATTTCTTTGAAATGACTTACGTTGTTACTGAATTTATGAGGGATTGCCTAAACCGAACTATATAATTTTTATATCGTTAAAAAGATCTCGTTCTGCGCAACATAATGATATAAAAATTATTGCTGTACGATTTTCCTAGCTCAAGTTATAGTATTTATATAATTTGTCGAAAACGCCCGTTATTAAAAAATGTCAGCGTTGTATGCTTACACCGTGAGAAGCCCCCCACCCCCCGAGATTTCGGCCTTAATGTTTCGAGCATCTTGCAAGCTTATTCTATTAGGAAGAACTGAGTGTCTTACTCTTGGCATTACAAACTACGTAATATTAGAAAGGGACAGTGTTTGCCATCAGAGCTATAAGTCGTCCAGTTTTTCAAAACCTTTCTCCTGGAATAGGAGTCAAGTGATGAGCACCGGATATTGTTATACTGGCATTTTTTTAGGGGGGGGGGGGGTGGGCCCCCCACTTTTCGGTTCCCCCTCCACTTTCCGGAGCCCCCCCCCACTTTCATCCCCCCACTTTTCGGCAAGCACCCCCACTTTTTGGGGGTCGCCCAAAAGTGTCGAAAAATTAAGTTTTTGAGGTCACATTTTCAAAAATTTTCTCAAGTTTTAGCTAATTTATGGATTTATAAGTTAATTTTAAGCCTAAAACAGCGATTTTTTTGTGTTTTTACCTAAAGGCGAAGCCACTTAGAGGCGAAGGCACTTTCAAAACCCTAAAAAATGCCAGTTATATACCCGGATATCCCGCGTTTTTTGCGTTCACGGATATTGGGTCATCTGCCGATTTTAGACTGAGTTCAACAATTTTTTTCGATTTATTGACAGTTGGAATTTCAGTAATTTTCCGTAAATGTTTGCAGCGATGTGAATTTCTAGCCAAGCTACACCTTGTTATTTACAAATTTTGAAAATTGGCAAGTTTTCCATTACTTTGTCTGAAATATCCATTAGATATCCATTCTTCTCAAATAGTTTATTTTCCAAATATAAAAATTATCCGGGAATCTAGTGCCCACCACTAACTAGGACCTATACATTGTTAGCATGGATTGTTACAGTTTTAGATAAATTTTCGCCAAAAAATTCGTTGCTGCTCAGATTTTTGGGGGTCCCCAAGAAATGTCCCCTAGAATAAGCTGAAGAAAGGCACTTGATAAAGATAGGTACCGGGGGGAAGATAGACCACAGCGCTCGGTAGCATAATTTATGGACTCCATCCAAGGGCCTCCGGTTTTGGGTTGTGTAGATCTGGCTGTATTCTCCGGGAAATTGGAACTCATCAGCATCACTGACCAAATGGTTGTGCCGTTGTCCTTCAGATTTCCCAAGGAGTCTGCTTTAAAGCCCCCCCCCACGCCCCTGACTTTTACCTGCGGAGTAGGTGGGGCGTCCCCCCAGAACTAGGTCCCCCCCAGTCTTGGGCCGCCTTGCGAACCTGTATAGGGGGCAGCCAGCCTCGGCAGGTTTACTACTTAGCGGATGCAGCAGTCAGATCAAATGTCCCAATTGGAAGTGACCGACTAAAGTGTTTGTGAGGGGGATGAGGATCACTGAACCTCTCTAGCCTATACGGCCGACCTGCTGTCTCTGATATGATCAGTACATTGCCAGATGACACGGACGATTGGACGCACTTCCGAGGATGTGAGGGTCACTCAGGAGCCAGAAAAACGGCAAGACTTTTCCAAATGTACGTAGTTCAGTTCCCGGCTCGATCACCAGGGAGCGAAAGCTACACTTACTGCCGCCGGGGGCCGCCTTCCATTCAGTGACCTCCCCCCATTCGAGGACCCCCCCATGAATAGCCGCCCCATAAATTCCGACCTCCCCCCATAACCCCCAAAATAGCCAAATTTTACCATTTTTACACTAATACACTTTACACTAATTTACCACATTTACAGTTTTTTCAAAACTTTTTCCGGCTTCGCCGGATTTTTGACTAATTGTTCGCTATTTTAGCTTAAAAACACCTAAAATTAGTCATTTTTAGCGATTTTTAACAGTTTGTACACAACAAACCCGAAAAATTCAAAAAATTTTCTAAAAATATGCCTATCGACGGGTCCCTCCGTGAAGACCCCCCATAAAATGCCAAGGAATAAGCCAGTGCGTCGCGTATCGGAAAATCCGGAATAGAACGGATGTTTGGGAAGGGTGGTGGACTAGGATGGTCTAAGGACTCCAGATGCTTCACTGATTATATACTTCGACATAACTGTGACCCCTGGAAACCCCCGGTTGGCTAAACGGATACCAGGGGATGTCCGATTACTGGGGCCCATGTCAATCTTGTTTTTCACAGCGGTTTGTCTCCGAGAATCCGCCCCCCCCCTCCCACTTTTCCGCGACTATCATCACCACATTCTAACGTTCCTCTCAGCTTTCCTTTGGGTTCCAGGATACAGCAGAGGCTTATCTTAAAAACCAGTTTTTCTGCTCTTCATAAAACCTATACGACTGATGCTGCAGTCCCAGCATGCCTATATATACGTTAGCCAACTCTCTAGTCTATCCTGGCCTTCGTCTGTGGACTCGTGTGCTCTGTGTTAATGCCCACCTTTATATACCTTTGCATCAGAATGTTGTTGATTCGTTTATTGCTCGCATTATGTAGCCATTATGAGTGCTACATATATGCATATGGACATTAAAGTATAGTCTTATTATTTGGTACTGCATCTCAAAGGCACGCACCCTTGTTGTGCATATGGCTTTGCTTTACCTGGCCTATGTAGGTAGGGGATAACCAGGTATCCATACACTAGTAGTCAACCGGTTATGCACTTCTTAATATGTACTTGGTTATTTCCTACTAGGCTTTAGTCTTTGGTCAACCTACCACATAACGCGTATTTGCTTGCCAAGTTGTCTTTGTCTTCTACAGTTCTTGTTTGACGCTTTGAATCAAATTTGGACAATGCCAATGGTGTGATAACAGGTGTTAACGGTTTAGACATGCCCAGTAATAGGGGCACCCAACTTACTGCTGATTTGGCGCCAGTCAGTAGTGTACAGGGTTGGAGTTCAGCATACGGGTCCAATTATGGCGAAGGTTTTTTGCTTCACAGCGGGTCCTCGTCTATATAATTCGATTTCGCAGAGAAATGCTGAAACCGTATGTACTCTGAAGGAAGTGACTTAATTTTTAGAATGTATATAATAGAATTAATACCTTCGTGGACTGAGGAGCATCCAGAAGTATTCAAGACAGTTTATTCGAGCTAGAAGCAGTTTTACGGTTAAGAAGAAAAAGAATTTTACGGTTAACCTTGGATTCAAGTAAATTTGGGTCGTGTCTCGATTACCCCGCCACCACTCAAAATCCTTAAAACGTGGTCAAATGAGTTAAGATTTAGTATGAGTATGTTTTCGACTACGCTGAGTTCAAATATCGCATAATTTTTCGATTTCGCGAAATTCGATGTTTTTGATTTTAGGGGTGGACCAAAGGAACCAAAAACTTTTTTCTTCCTTTTTGCTGAAAAGTTGTGTCTAGGGGTTTTCGGGGTCGTAGAACACGAATCTAATGTCCTTTTTTCGATTCTTCTTTTCGTTAGCTGCGTATATGTAAGCTTACATCTTAAGCTTAAATTTTTAGCTTATAGTGAGTTAACGAAAAGCTGAATCGAAAAACGGACATTAGATTCGTGTTCTACGACCCCGAAAACCCCTATATATACACAACTTTTCGGCAAAATCGAAGACAAAAAATATTTCGGTTGTCCTCAGAAATAGAAAAAAAATCAAATCTCGGGAAATCCAAAAATTTTGCGATGTTTGAACTCAGCGTAGTCGAAAACATATCCATTCCAAATTTTAACCCATTTGGTCAAGTTTTAAGGATTTTGAGTGGTAGGGGGTAGCTAGCTCAGAAGTGTTCACAATTCACACCCCGCCACCACTCAAAATCCTTAAAACGTGGTCAAATGAGTTAAGATTTAGTATGAGTATGTTTTCGACTACGCTGAGTTCAAATATCGCATAATTTTTCGATTTCGCGAAATTCGATGTTTTTGATTTTAGGGGTGGACCAAAGGAACCAAAAACTTTTTTCTTCCTTTTTGCGGAAAAGTTGTGTCTAGGGGTTTTCGGGGTCGTAGAACACGAATCTAATGTCCTTTTTTCGATTCTTCTTTTCGTTAGCTGCGTATATGTAAGCTTACATCTTAAGCTTAAATTTTTAGCTTATAGTGAGTTAACGAAAAGCTGAATCGAAAAACGGACATTAGATTCGTGTTCTACGACCCCGAAAACCCCTATATATACACAACTTTTCGGCAAAATCGAAGACAAAAAATATTTCGGTTGTCCTCAGAAATAGAAAAAAATCAAATCTCGGGAAATCCAAAAATTTTGCGATGTTTGAACTCAGCGTAGTCGAAAACATATCCATTCCAAATTTTAACCCATTTGGTCAAGTTTTAAGGATTTTGAGTGGTAGGGGGTAGCTAGCTCAGAAGTGTTCACAATTCACACCCCGCCACCACTCAAAATCCTTAAAACGTGGTCAAATGAGTTAAGATTTAGTATGAGTATGTTTTCGACTACGCTGAGTTCAAATATCGCATAATTTTTCGATTTCGCGAAATTCGATGTTTTTGATTTTAGGGGTGGACCAAAGGAACCAAAAACTTTTTTCTTCCTTTTTGCTGAAAAGTTGTGTCTAGGGGTTTTCGGGGTCGTAGAACACGAGTCTAGTGTCCTTTTTCGATTCTTCTTTTCGTTAGCTGCGTATATGTAAGCTTACATCTTAAGCTTAAATTTTTAGCTTATAGTGAGTTAACGAAAAGCTGAATCGAAAAACGGACATTAGATTCGTGTCACGACCCCGAAAACCCCTAGTATACACAACTTTTCGGCAAAATCGAACAAAAAATATTTCGGTTGTCCTCAGAAATAGAAAAAAATCAAATCTCGGGAAATCCAAAAATTTTGCGATGTTTGAACTCAGCGTAGTCGAAAACATATCCATTCCAAATTTTAACCCATTTGGTCAAGTTTTAAGGATTTTGAGTGGTAGGGGGTAGCTAGCTCAGAAGTGTTCACAATTCACAAATTCAATTAAGGGCCAGGAAAGATGATTTTGGACAAAACATTCCTGCGAAACTGATCAATTTTTGACCAAAAGTCTAAAATTTGGTAAATTCTGAGCACCTCAAGATGAGTAAGGGTGGGAAAGGCTCGAGCGGTCTGTGGAACCCGGAAAAGTGAAGGGTGCCTGCCTCCCTGTCAGCCCCCACAAAGGTAAACCTAGCATAGTCTTCAGCTGTTCTGCGGTTTGTCATTAAACGTTTCCTAAGTCTGACTTTTACTCCAGTCGACATATAGCTCTAGCTGGGTTTACTTTTAGGCGAAAAAAGTGAGGGTGGGGAGGTCAAACGTGGGCGTTCTAAAGGTGTGTATGGTAAAATCGCCAAAAATACAGTGAAAGTAGCTTGTTAGAACTAAGCTCAGAAGTGAGTGTACTTAATAGTATGTAATGGGCTTCGGTCTAACCACCATCCGTCACCCTCTAACCGAACCTTCTGTGTGTTGGTTGGATCTCGCTTCGGAGCTACTTTAGTTTACTTAAGTTATTATGCTATTATGCTGGTATTATTAAGACTGGTATTATGCTTAGCGAGTATCTCTATCTTTATATGTGGTTAGACGCATGCTCCTAAAGCAGCTTTGCTCCTAGTCGTGTAGGTCTGTCTAAGTCGTGAATCGATTCAGACACTGTCGTGAAATTTGTAAATGAATAAATAAATAATACCGGCTTTGTTTCAGGCTGTACCCCAGATGACCGAACTTGTGGATAAGAAGTGAATTGTTTCGGACTTGTAAATCCGAAATTCGTTTTCGGAAACTCCTTGGCCTGTCTGATCTGTAGCTCTGATTTTTGGTTCCGGATGTCCGCTCAAGAAAATAATGACAATATTGAATTTAATGATTACTATACGATAATTACTGTTTAGCTTTGTTTTGATTGTTTAGTCTCTGATTAATTTTATTGTAATAAAATTGAAATAGTTTGTCTTGTCTTAGTTTTCAGTTCTGCTAGTTTCAATCATAGTGTCTTAGCGAAAGAAGTGTTTTTTAAATTTCGAGATGTTTTAGTGAATTAATGTGGTGTAATTAGTGTTGTTTTAGTGGCCGATTTTTGCTTCAGTTTGAGTTTTAGTCGATCGAAAATAATTTTAGTTCCAGCTTGCGGTAAAAAATGTAGCTTCAGTCTAAGTTCCAAACGGATGTCCGCTGCAGTTGCCTCATACGACAATTGGCGGCTGCCTTAAAGTTGGAAAGTAGACGTTTCGTCCAGCACTTCAAAAACTCACTTTTAGTTGTGTGTAGTGGTGGTTTTTATCTGTGCGTGAACTCGTTAAAAGTTTCCCAGTTGTTTGTGCATATGTGCTCGATGATTCTTTCGTATAAGGACACCTAACACCTAACCGATTGAGCTCAAATTTGGTATAGAATGCTAACCGATGTGTGACAATTTTAACAAATTTAAATTTTGGCGGAACCAAAGGAAGTTAAAAAATTTTCGTCTCCGATTTCTATGAACAGTTGTATGCTGGGTTATCAGGACGCTGAACGCAAATCTGAAAAACTTACCAATCTTACTTTTCGTTAGCTCAAGAGAAGCTAAGTTTGTAAGCTTAGGTTCTAGGTAGGTAGGTAGGTATAAATCACTTTCCGCCCGATAGCTGGTGAGCTGTCGCGAGGTCTCTCCACAGAGACAACCAAGGTGAATAACTCCGACTGCATCGGGGTTATCCACATTGGATGTAGGAAGCTTAAGTCAGAGGATCACCCCCACACTTTTAAGTGGCGGTAAGCTGGACAAACCATTGAAGTCAGCACAGAATTTGTAAGCTTAACATTTAAGCTTGTTTGCTGTGTAACAAAAAACTGGACCGAAAAACTGTTTTCAGATTCGATCAAGCTTACATTTTTAGCTTGTATTGAGCGATTGAGTGAACCAAAAGTAGGATCGATTAAAGGTTTTCAGATTCCCGTTCAGTGTTCAATCTTCTTGGTCCTCCCCCCTAAAAACGTAGCAATTTAAACTTAAAGGACAGACGCAAACTTGTAAGTGGGTAACGCGAGTAGCAACCAGTCGAAATTTACTGGGCCCCGTTTGGCACCCTTCTCTAAAATCTTAGTAATATATTATGTAATTAAAATCAAAATAATATATAGTAATTGCAATAACATTAATATTATAATATTTTTGGTGATTACTGTAAAAATAGCGCAATTTTTAGCATGTTTTTAGCAAAAGTTTGAAAAATTTTCGCCCCCCAAGAATGACTCTCCCCCGAGGCGAGGCCCCCCCAAAGAAGCCCCCTATAAAACTCCCTAGAATAAGCCCAGTTGTATTCGTGAATATCCAACGTTTTTGTTTTTAGATTTCTCATTTCTCACCGACCTTACCTACCTAGTCACTGGAGATGCTGTTATTAAGATCTGTCGGTTGTTGCCAACAGTGTATCAATTCTCGATACTTTACTCCAACGCCTTCCTTAAGATTGTTCCTGCTACGTCAAGCAAGCACTGCCAGCCGGCGCGTTTCACCGAAACGACGTCAAACTTTCCTGTCACGCAAGAGTGTGCTACTTTTCACCGGGAGGCTACAGTCAACCTCCATATTTACTAGCCTAGCTGATACTGCTGTGGTAAAGGGATTTGAAGCCTACACTATGGCTCTGCACGACTTTACCGGCCTACCGTGGTGGGCCAGTCTAATTCTGACGGCACTTAGCATTAAGCTAGCCCTCCTATGGCCCACTATCTACATACAGAAACAGATTCAGCTTAGTTTTCAGTTGGCACCGGTCAAGGAAAGGCTGGGCGATCAAGCCTGGCAGGCCGTGCAGAGACAAGCCTTGGCCAGAAATTGGACCAAAGATCAGCAGAGAAAGGCCTATCGACAGCTGGTGTGTTCCCCGTTTAGAGTGTGTATTTTAACTTTAAATTAAAATTTAAATTAAAAAGTTTTAAATTTTAAATTTTAAAAACAACTACGGAAGGAAATGCTGTGTGATTTGGGAAGGCGGTTGCTGGTTTTGAAGATATTTTCATAGTATCATAATGATTTCTTGTTTTGAACTTTCTTGTTACTCACCCTGAGCGGCTCAATCGGTAGAGCGTTGTCCTAGATCGCCAAAGGTTGTGGGTTTGATGTCCACCACAATCCCGAGTTTTTCGGGTCGGAGATGTTGTAACGACATCCTTCTTTCTTTCGTTTATAATGTATATTTCCCATTATGAATCAGTTCTGTGCGTACTGCGTACATGTATATACATATGTATTTTGTATGTATGACTGTATTTGTATTTTGTGAGACTTAAACTTTATGTATATAGTGTGAGGCTGTGAGGCTTTAAGTTTTTGCATCTCAAGGCCGCTCTGGCCCGAGATGGATTGAATTTTCGAGTGGGAAAGGCTGAATTTTTTGTAAGAAAACCAAAATATTAGTATGTATAGCGCGGCTGGAAAAACCCAAATTTTCGATTTTGGGATGAAACGTTTACTAAGCGACAAATCGAAAATCTAACGATATATACGTACATAACTACCTTGAGGGCTGTCGAACAGCTTCAAGGTGAGCTATATATATATATATATATATATATATATATATATATATATATATATATATATATATATATATATATATATATATATATATATATATATATATATAACAGATCTCTACCCCTCTACGATTATTTTCGACCAAAGAGCCCTGGGTTTACTTTACTGGGGGCGGGGGGCGGGGGGCCCCCACCCCCCACTTTTCGGGTTCCCCCCCCACTCGACCTCTTCCCCCCCCCACTCCGCCCCACCCCCACTTTTTTGGGCTTCCCCCCCACTCACCCTAAGGTGCCCAGAAAATGCCAAATTTTTAGGATTTTTGGTCAAAATTTTCAAAATTTTTCCGGCTTCGCCGGAAATTTTTGGTCAAAAATTGTCTTTTTTGGTGCTAAAACTCAATTTTTGAGCACTTTTAAGCTTAGTTATAGCAGTATATGTAGAAAACAGGCGTTTTATACGGTGTTTTTGGCATTTTTAGCCATTTTATTCCCCCCCCCCCCCCCCCCCCCCCCCCCCCCCCCCACTTTTCGACCTCCCCCCCCCCCCCCCCCACCAGTGGGGGGGCTCCCCCCCCACTCTCCCCCCCCACTTTTTTTTGCCTAAAGTAAACCCAGGAGCCGGGAAAGAATTGAACACCCAAAAAGTCAAAGAGGAAAGTATTAAAGCAATGCCGGAAGGGACGATTTCAAGAGGACAAAGGTAGTTTCGGGGGAGGATTTTCTTGCTGTAAGAAAATACCCTGAGTATGTATGTACGTCGTTTGCTGCCGTCTCTTTTCATACGTTGAGCATTATAATTTAAGCTTAATTTAATTTAATTTAATTTAATTTATTTCCTGCCTGTTTAGATGGACAAGGCCTTCACTGAGCTTCACACTAAGAGCAGGCATAAGCCGCTTGCCAGCGGATTTGTGCGAATGCTGATTCAGTTCCCTACCTGGATCTGTTCTTTTCTGGCCGTTAGAAACATTGCCATAAACCCGGTCGCCACGTCCGGTTGGTTTTGTTAGAATTACATGAAATTTTTGTTCCTTAGGTTAGATGATTGGCCTTTTCTTGTGATGGGAGCTACCCCGCAGCCCCCCCAACTCTAGTCCTTAACCTGTCAATTGAGGCTATCCAGTCCATTATGCACCCCTGATTGGTTGTATGCGGGTTTTGGGCAAAACTTGGGCAGCAAGTAAATTAGCAATATTAAGAATTTATGACAGTCACACCTTCCTATTAGCTTCCATTCCTGTCTCTAGTTGTGATAAATGATACGTACGTAGTTTTGTGACACAACTGCATTGCAGTGGCTAGCTGGAACTTAGTAAGCGGCGGTTACAGGTTTGTCTAACAACTGAAGTCCAGTGTAATGCTGATTTCATAGTTCCAGTCGCGACGAGTAGTCGCTAAGGCACGCGTCAAAGCGCGACGACGCGCTACGCTACCGAATTGGAAGCAAGTCGACGCGCGTGGACAAGCGTGAACGCTTGCAGTTGTAGAGCCTCTCACTCGGGCGCCATGCAGTGGCAGCTTTAACGCGTCCATTTGTAGCATCGCAGTCTACGCAAATCGGCGCACGTCGACGCGCGTACAACCGCATACAACCGCGTGACTGGAATCCCCTTAGCAGGTGACCTTGTGGAAGATGTGCTCCATTGAGCACTTAATGGAGGTTAGATAACCCTGAGCCGAAATACCACAAGATAGGCTCTCTCCAGCTTCCCATTGTGTGGACAGCATCCATAGCGAGAGTCATACTAGATATGACTGATGGGGAGAAGCAATGGCTCTGCCACCAATATGCCTTACGATTGGGCCCATAATTAGAGAGAGAGAGAAGATGTGCTCCGCGCTTCCATAAAGGCAGTTCCTAAAAAAGTGACACTCTTGGTTCTACGGGTGTAAATTCGAGGTTGAGTAGAGTTGAGACACCCCTTGTCCGTGTGGCAGATCAAAAACGAGTCTCTTCCCTTTTGCCGCTTTATCTTTTGTGTAAACTGGGAGTACAGCTTAATCATCGTTAGAAAGCTTTAATTTTTTGTTTCAGATCTGAAAGCAGATGGTTTGTTTTGGTTCACTGATTTATCTGTGGCAGACCCCTATTGTCTTCTGCCAGCCATTTATATCCTGACGTTGGCAGCTTCGCTTCATGTAATTAGATTTTCAGCTGCTATTTTTGAGATGAAAAAGCTTTGTGTGCCATTTTTCCGAAACTTTTTTCTGGTTTTCAGTTTTGTTTCTAATAAAAGTTTCGTTTCTGCTATATATTTATTAGAAGGAGTGTACGTATGTGTCAAACTCAAATTAGGATTACCAGCTCAAAGATTTACCTTTGAAAGGGCGTCACCTCACCATACTTCTAGGCATTCTCACAAAGTGACATTTTGATTTTCATTTTTAAAATTTTTATTTTCATGACCCTATTCGTCTTTCTTTTAAGTACTGAAAAGGCACACGGTTTGAGTCGTATCCATGCCGTGCAAGTTTGAACAATCTCTGTTGTACTGAGTCTCTCATAGGATTCATTAACTCATGAGTATCTGGCTTTTTCCTACAGGGGGGGGGGGGTTCGTGGGCGCCCCCCCCCAGACTTGGGTTGCCCCCCCAGAATCGCCCCTCATAACTCTAAAGTGCCCGGAAAAATAGGGTTTTGAGGGTGTATTTTGAAACATTTATCCGGTCTCGCCGGATTTTTAGGCATTTTTAAGCATTATTTAGCTATTTTAAGCTTAAATCTAGGTTAAAAATAGTTAATTTTTTTAGCTCTGCAGCAAATAGCTATTTTTAAGCATTTTTGAAAAATTTACTCCCCTCCCCCCAGAAATCCGTGCCCCCGCCCCCAGACCTGGGGAGAACCGCCCCCAGACTTCCCTCCCCAGTAATTTTTGCCTAGGAAATAGCCAGTTAGTTGACTATTAGTTGACTATTTGCCTATTAGTTGAGTGACACAAACTGAACTGAGAGTGCATCTATGACATGTTGTGGTACAAAATTTGCCCCCTCTCATGCTAGCGTTTTACAAAACCTAGTCCTCTGACCGCTTAAACTCTTAGTGTCACCCATATTGCATTTTTCATGCTCCGCAGCTCTGAGTTTTGCTATAAACTTGTGTTTAGCTCAACTTTCGGGATACTGTTGACACCATCGCGGCAACATCAAAGGGAGTCAGCGGACAGGCGTTGACTAAACAGATGCAACTGGAGTCCAGAATGAGTCTAATGGCGTTCAAAGCGATTGTGGTCGTATTTTTCCCATTCGGTCTCATGATTGCCTATTTCGTTTCCGATGTGCCGGCGGTATGTACTAAATCATCTTCAAAAATTGTGGCTTGAGGGTGCCCGGGAGGTGCCACGTCGCCAGTAAGCTGATTGAATGTCCCTCACATCCTCGGAGTACGTCCAATCGTCCGTGTCAGTTGACGGCGTACTGGTCATGTCTGAGGCAGCAGGTCGGTCGCACAAGCCATGGAGTATCAGTGACCCACATCCCCCTTAGACCTGGTCGGTCGTTTCCTTTTGGGTCACTTGATCTGGCTGCAATATCCGCTAGGTATTAAACCTGCCGAGACGACCCCCATATTGCCTCCGGGCAGAGTGGCCGAGAACAGACAGACGAAATTTGGATGGGATGAGATGGGATCTTCCCCTCCCAAATAAAAGTATGTCAACTTCAATGATTTTTTGCAAGCGATCAGCAGAAGAGCATAATTTATACGACGTAAGAATGCTCAAGATGTGCTCTATTTAATTGTTTAAAGCAGTTTGTTGTAGCTTCCTGCTGTAAAATGTCAAGCTTAAAAGACTACCAAAACTGACAAAAAGCGGTGATATTGGTAGTCCTTTTAAGCTTAACGTTTTATATCAGCAATGCTACAATAAACTGCTTTACACCATTAAATATAGCACATTTCGAGCATTCTTACGATGTACGCTCTAAGGTTCGATTGATTGATTGATTGCAATATGTCGTTGAAGTTGACCAACTTTTAATGGGGATAAAGTTCAACTGATCCGAGAAAATTTCATATATAAGAAGGTTCATTGCTGGTGTCGCGATGTTCCTGCGTTTAGTGTGTGCATTGCATTGTTAAACCACTGCAGTTATAACTATTTGAATGGTTAGAAAATTGCGGAAAATGTCCTGTAGGTTGAGTTGGATTTTTGTTGTATTTTGGTCAGGAGGAAATCGACTGATATGTAGAAGGGGCAAAAAATTTAATCTGATCCAAAGTTTTTTCGGGCCCAGGTTAGCCAGAGTTTTGTACGTTAGTTTATTAGGTTTTGATTCCTGTTAGAGCGGCTGCCTTTCAGCGCAATGGCGGACAATTTGATCTTTTTAATCAGCCGTTAAAGAAACATTGATAAAAATTTTATTCCGCTAACTTTTTACCCATTTAATCAGCGTACCTCACGTGTTTGGTGGATTAAAATTTTAATCTGACCTAGACCCCCTTTTGCACTTCGTTCATTCCTGATTTCAACCTTTCACAATTTGTAATTTGGTTGTGGTCTATTTCAGATGATTCCATACTTTTTGGTTTCCGTAACGACAATCGGTTTGGCTCAAAACATTCTGTTCAAACTGCCTCGGGTAAAGAAAGCCCTGGGACTGCATGTTCATGAAATTGAATCTGGTACAACAATTTTGTCCCTGCTGAAGAAAGCATTTATTCCTTGGTTTCTGCACAACAAGGAACGAAAACGTCTCTAAAATAAAACTTTATTTGGAGGTCTTTTCAGGAAAGAATTAATCAAGAAGAATTTTAAGGGTATAGTGATGCTCTGATGTCTGGTTTCTTGAAAAGATATCTGGAGCTTACTCTTGCACTGAGTATATTTATTTACCTGATTTTATCTTACTTTCTTTTTGTAAATATATACTTTGAAAGTGAGTAAACTGAATTTGTGGTATTAAATACGTACTGGAATAGAAGCGAGAATATTTGAGGTAGGTTAAGGTTGGGAACATTTTAAGAAGTAACCGTTTGAAAGGCGTTAGCACGTCAATGGTTCTTGTGATGGAGTTCAGGATTAAATCAGTTTAAAATATTTCATTTGATAACTGAAATTTCAGTGCTGCAGTTTTCGACGGAAATAATTTCACTAACAACCATGATCTATTAAAGAAGTTTGAGTTCATTTTTCAACCCCTCACTCCCGCACAAAACGGGGACCTATTGGCTCTCCCTCCGTCAGCGGGGAAAAGCATGTATAGAAAATTGGATAAGTGAGCTTACCTTTCTTGTAGGTGTTCAGAATCAGGTATAGAAGATCACATAAAAACTGGTAATATGGATTTTCACGTCGCTAACGAGCTCGGTCTGCTGAATTGAACCCAGTGAAAGTTTAGATGGACTGACTTTGAATGGATGCCCTGCCGGTTCGAATGACAGGGAACGGTCCTGATTTGCCGCTCTCGGTGCAACACCACGCTCACCCATATAGCAGATACATAAAGAAATGATGAAAAACGCCTGCCTGCAGTCACATAATTAATAACCAATTACGAGAGCTAAACTCCCAGAGAGATATAATTTTGTGGGATGGGCAGAGAGTGTGTCCATTTGTTGCACAAACCAAAAAATAGTACGGCATGAAGGTAGGAGGACTAGTTAATCTCAGCAGTAATGAAATAGCATCTAGATAAGATTTAACCCACGGATTAACATCCTGCAGGATTAAACATTTTTATTTCTATTTCTTTATTGCAGGCTAAACTGGTTAATCAGATAAAAGATATCTCTTTTAATCCTGGCATTTAATTTGTAGATTAAACGAGCTAATCTTAATCTGTTTAATCAGTTTAATCCTGCTGTAACGAAATAGATATGAAAATTTCTAATCCTGCTGGTTTTTAATCCGTGTAATCCTACCATTTTAATCCTTGAAGAAATATGGAGTAACGTAATGGCGAACTCCAGATCGAAAGGATTAAATGCGCAAAACCGAAAAAATAATTTACATATATTTTCTTTTTCAATTTACTCATTGGTCTTCTTCAACGAAACTAATCTTAGTGACCATTAATAAAACTGTCAGGCGTATACTTTGCAAAATCAAACGACAAAATTAAATTGCAGCCACTGAACTTGTATATAATAATTATTTATGTTACAGTATTAATCATAGCTTTGAAAAATCACGCTAACGTTAATATATCGATAACGTCAAGACCACGAATCATGATTTTCGGGATACAGACAGTTAAGTAGCAGATGCCCTGAGGTCCGCAGAAAAATTCTTCTAATTTCCAAGCACTAGTGGCGCTATAGCCCGTAGAAGAAAATGGATCACCTAAAACAATTTTTTAGTTTTGAAGACAGATCGACTCTGCTACTTTTCTGGCATTATGATTATATTTCAACATTTTAGTTAAACATTGTAATGCTTCCAAATCATCACATTTTGCAGAATACAAAGAAACAATAGACGTAAACATATCCCTGTAATAATACTAATTAATAATTAATATTAACTGTACTAATACTGATAATTATGATAATAATAATACAGAAAATTTTAAACGACAACTTTCACGACACACGTTTAAATACGCCCCGAATAGTAACACAAGGAGTCATAATTTGAGACTTTCGTTACCAGCTAGAAGACGTTCGAACGCTTTGGAGAATATGTTTAATTGTAGGATAATTAATGTATGGAATCAACTGCCTCAGCATGTAGTGTCAGCTCCTAATTTGATTAATTTCTCTAACCTCATTCGCGACCTAAATTTTGAACAGTTTTTACGGGGACAAGGGGTCAGGTGATCACTTGAGGATCCTCTCTTGCCCTTCTTTATATTTAACTGCATTTTTTGATTTATACTTGTATTTGAATAAAATCTTCGATTTTGTTGTAATTGTTGGTTACTTATAAAGTAAACGACTTTGTTTGTTTGTTTGTTTGTTTCTTGTACTAATCAAGTTAAATACATAATCGAAATAAGGTACGAAATAATTATTACTATGTATTTACCCACAAAGCCACAGGGACCCTCTGAACTCCGTGTTTATTTCGTTGTGCGGAGGAATTTCATGACACCACTATTTCAGAGTGGTTGATCAAATCTTATTACTGTTATTGCTGTTATGAGTGTTTTTCAAACAGGATTTTTCTTTCTCCAAACAAGGTAAAATCGTCAAGATGTGGTTCAATTTCGAATTGCGATAAGACACTGCTGCAGGTGCTTCTGAAAAGGATTTTAACTTTTCGCAAGAATTAATTTGGTCCAAATTTTAAATGAATAATATCTATTTTAGATTTATTTTGTAAACGCAAGCCTAAACACCTTACAATAAATTCTTGATTTAAGTCAAACTGTTCTAAAGCAGAGATCAGAGATCAGAGATTCTAAGCTGTTCAAACTTTTTAAAACTGAAAAACGAGTAAAGTTTGTAAACCAGACTGACTATGGGTACTTTCGTAATTATCTCAAAATTCGGAAGCTGCGGTAGGTAAACTAAGGTCTGTTATACCAAACAGCTTAGTGATAGCTAACCTTTCTGGCGATTTGACGAAAGTAGTTGCCACCAAGCCACTAAACTTGTAATAATAATAATAATAATAATAATAATAATAATAATAATAGTAATAATAAATAATGATACTAATAGTAATAATAATAATAATAATAGAAATAATAATAACTAATGATAATAATAGTAATAATAGTAATAGTAAAAATTGTAATAATAATAACAAAAATGATAATAATAATAATAACAATAATAATAACAATCAAATGCTGTTATGCAGCATGGTTCTAGCTATAGATGCGTTGTGAAGATTGTGACGGGTGTCACATGACCTTATGCTTTTATGAGGTTTTGGTGAAACCCATACGGTTAATGCAGTAGCCACACAGTGCTTATTTATATGTTACCAAACACTTACTGTACTTCGACCTTCGTCTGACGATTAAAATGCTCCGTGATGATTCGGTTTGTTGATGCCCCATGTCCCATGTAGAAATAATATTCGATGATTGGCAAATGGCCTCCGGGGCGCCAAATCACAGTGATTTGGAACCTGCATTTGGTCAACTATGGCGAAGGTTTCTGACATGCGTAAAACTTTAAACTTTAACTACGACGGGGTGACATAACGAAACTGACTTGTGGTACAAAACTTTAAAACAGCGAATTGAATCAATGGAACTTATCCCCGCAAATGTTCAATTGAAGTCACTCCCAATGAAGGGGTCTAAGGAGCACAAATTTCTATTGGTCCAACTAATTATTAAAATTTCTTTAACCATAACACCTTTTAATTTTTTGATTTGCTTACTGTATTTACTTTATTCATTTACATCTTTTTAATGTCCCTATTCTCGATATGGTTCTCATTGTCGGAAAAGCTAATTGTATCTGGAGCCTGAAAGCTATACCAATAGGTCGATCAAAAATAAGTAACCCAATTTGCCAGAATTCAGACACAGAAGGCAGCTAATTAAGTAGAAAACACTGCAAGCTTCTACGCCACAATTAGCTTATCTTCAGCTCCGTTTTCCAGCCCTGGGCCTGGGTATTACGTTTTTTTTCAGCCAGCAGCATGAAACGGTCCATATAAATTCTATTGACCTGGACCAGCTCCTGGCAGCAAGCACAGATAAGTCCGGTCGGTACCTTATATGTCCGGTTAGCCAAAATACAAGCTAAAATCTGAAATATATTTGATACTTTTGAAGGCTATTAGCGAATGTTTTAAGTCTTCAATTCGGCTAAACTGTCACAAGCTAGCTATCCGGCCGGTGAAGGCAGTTAGTTGGACCGGCCGGCAGTCTACTGGGTCTGGGCCGGTCGTTCACAGGATCGTGTTGTTTTGATGGTTTTTGTTTGAAGCTAATTGTACACGTTTTCATAGAGGTATGTGCAAAATTTAATTAGACATTGTGAAATTAAATACGCTTTGACTTTTGACATATGCCCTATTTCTTTTGAGATTAAACGGATTGGATTTAGATGAATCCACATTAAAGAATCAGAAGGATCTCTTTAACTTTATCCCCCCCAAACTAAAGTTGGTCAACTTCAAAGGCTTACTGCCTTTGAACTTTACTTACTTTAACGATCTGTAAATCATGCTCTAAAGTTCTGTTGATCTCTTGCAATAAGCCTTTGAAATTGACCAATTTTAGTTGGGGGGATAAAGTTAAAGAGATCCAATCAGAACCTTAAATTAAACGGAACAAAATTTCACCCAGCTAAAATGAGTAAAACGGAAAAAATTGAATCTCGTTCATTTGTCTAATACACCAAGCCTAACCGAACTCTAACCCCCACACTAATGAAACAGCATTCAACTTTCTGCCCTTTCTGCCCTTCTACTTCTACTAAGAGGGTCCACTTCTTTTCGTTCTCGATAGAGGGGTCTATCCGTTTATGTCGGTCAGGGGGAGTCTGCACACCCGTCATTCCCCCCACGTTATTCTATTGCTACTAAAATTAAAACAAACAGATTTTTAATCCGTTTAAAAACTCAGATACTGAAGTTCAACTATAATTGCCTTCACAGTTTAGTCGGACTGGAGCCAATAGCCGTCAAAAGTGTTACATATTTCACATTTAAACTTGCACTTTGGCGGAAGTAAGGTACTGTCGGGACCTCACTTTTCTGTGCTTGCTCTCAAGAGCTGGTCCAGGTTAATGGACTTTACATGGACCCTTACATGCTGCTGGAAGGGAGAAACATTACCCCAGGCGCTGAAAAACAGGGGCTGGAAAACGGGGGCTGAGAAACAGGGGCTGGAAAACGGGGGCTGGAAAACGTGGGCTGGAAAAAGGGGGGGCGCTCAAAAACGTGGGCTGAAAACGGGGGCTAGAAAAAGGGGACTGGAAAACGTGTGCTGGAAAACGGGGCTGGAGAAGGGTGCTGGAAAAGGGGGCTGGATTTTACCCTTGGGGCTGGGCCGGGTTTTACCAAATGGGGCTGGCAGTCGGGGCTGGACTTTACCCAAGGGGCTGGAGTCTGGAGGCTGGGTTTTACCCACCGGGGCCGGAGGCTGGGGCTGGGGGCTGGGCTGGCTTTTACCCACACCCTATAAATTCGATTCATCTGAACCAGTATCTGACAGCAAGCAGTTAATAGTGGGGTCCCGGCCGGTGTCGTATACTATTTTGTCACCTATGCTAAAATGTCACCTTTGCTAATTTTTCACAGAAAAGGCTCGTTACTTTTCCAATCTCGTTATTTTTAATAGCATTGGATAGCTCTTGCAAAGGCGATTGTTTTGATATAAAATAATGTGGTAATTACGCTAATTATAGCTGCTAATTAACACTTAAAATTAACATAGGAAATTTTCAAATTTCAGGTGAAACCTATCATGTTGCATATCATTCGAAAGCTCTTGACGAGGCGGATTCAATGGGCTAACAATTAAGCCAATTAGTTAAGCTAGCCGAAACTTCAGCCGAAAAATCTATTTTTCGGTAACATATGGAGTTATTACGCATAGCTAGGCCAATTAGTTGGTTTGATTGTTAGCCCATTGAATCCGCCTCGTCAAGAGCTTTCGAATGATATACAACATGATAGGTTTCACCTAAAATTTGAAAATTTCCTATGTTAATTTTAAGTATTAATTAGCAGCTATAATTAGCTTAATTACCACATTATTTTATATCAAAACAACCGCCTTTGCAAGAGCTATCCAATGCTATTAAAAATAACGAGATTGGAAAAGTGACGAGCCTTTTCGGTGAAAAATTAGGTTAGGTGACATTTTAGCATATGTGACAAAATAGTATACGACACCGGCCGGTACCCCAATTGTCTGGTTAGCCAAAGGTACAAGTTAAAATATTTGATAGTTTTGAAGATTTTAAGGTTCCAATTCGACGAAATTGTCGCAAGCTGGCAATCCTGCCGGTGAAGGCAGTTAGTTGGACTGGCCGCCCGATCTACTGAGGGCCTGGGCCGGTTTCACTTCGCAGGGTCGATGAATGACACTAGCACAGAAGTGCTTTTGTGTTGTTTACTTTTGTTCGAAGCTTGCAAGATGCATACATTTTCATAGAGCTAGGTATGTGCAAAATGTAATTAGACATTGTGAAGTTAAATAAGCTTGAGCAATTGTTTATTTTTGATAATTACATTTTAACATATGCCTATTTCTTTTAAGATTAAACGGATTAGATTTAGATTAATCCGCATTAAAGAATCAGAACCTTGAATTTAACGAAATAAAATTTCATCCATGGAGTCAAAAGAGTAAATCAGATAAAATTGAATCTCATTTGTCCAATGCACTAACCCGGCAATAAAGGTACAGCTATTTAAACATAACCCTTTTTGCCCTTCTGGACGAGACGGTCTACTTCATTTCTTTCTCGCTAAGGGAGATCTACCCGTTGTTTGTCGGTCTAGGGGGAGTTTGCACCCCCTCATTACCCCCACGTTATCCTATGGCCATTTAAATTAAAACTGGCTGTTTTTCAATCCGTTTAAAAACTACTGAAATTTAAATATAATTGCCTTTCTTCAAATTGCTTTCATTGTTCGGACTGCCAACCTGTGACAGCTTAGTCAGTCGGACTGGAGGCAATAGCCGTCAACAACTGGCCCAGGTTAATGGAATTAATACATGGACCGGGACATACTGCTGGCTGGGAAAAACGTTACCCCAGGTTTTGCAAAACAGGGGCTGGAAAACGTGGTCAGGAAAACGGGGCTGGAAAAAGGGGGCTGGGTTTTACCCTTGGGGCTGGGCCGGGTTTTACCCAATGGGGCTGGCAGTCGGGGCTGGACTTTACCCAAGGGGCTGGAGGCTGGAGGCCGGGTTTTATCCACCGGGGCTGGAGGCTGGGGCTGGGGGCTGGGCTGGCTTTTACCCACACCCAACTTATCCCCGCAAATGTTAAATTGAAGTCACTCCCAATGAAGGGGTCTAAGGAGCACAAATTTCTATTGGTCCAACTAATTATTAAAATTTCTTTAACCATACAACACCTTTTAATTTTTTGATTTACTTACTTTATTTACTTTATTCATTTACATCTTTTTAATGTCCCTATTCTCGATATGGTTCTCATTGTCGGAAGAACTAATTGTATCTGGATTGAAAATTGAAGTCACTCCCAATGAAGGGGTCTAAGGGGCCAAAATTTTTTTGTGCAACAAATTTTTTTAAATTTTTTTAAAAAAACTTTTTTTTTTTTTTTTTTTTTTTTTTTTTTTTTATTTTTTTTTTTTTTTTTTTTTTTTTTCTGTTGGTTTTTTTTTGGGGGTCCTTGTTGGGGGGGGAAAATTTTTTGTGGGGGGGGAAAATATATATATATGGTTAAAAAAAAAAAAATACACTATGTTTGAGAGTATACAGACACAGAAGGCAGCTAATTATATAGAAAACACTGTATGCTTCGACGCCATTATTATTTTAGATCACACAAAACAATAGAGGGTAGAGGGTGTATAGGTGTGGCTTTGAATCAAGAACTTGCTCTTTCCTATAGAAAATGTTATGGCCTAACACAAGAAGGGGGGGGTGTGGGGGGTACTATTTGGGGGCGTCATCGTAATAAAGGCGCCCCGTTTTCTCTTTCTTTAACTTTTTCTTTCTGCAAGTAAGCTAACAGTAGTCTGTGTTCTCTGGTGTAATGTGTAATGGACTCTGTCAGATCTGGACTGGATTTCTCTAGATTGGAGGGGGTCGAGTCTCCAATAAACTTTGGCTTGAGGTTTGCAGTTGGTTAGGGCTTTAGGGCTTCTAGAATAGACTAGGCTAGACTAGACTAGATCTGATCAGGATCCAAGGCACGAGTCAAGGTCGGCACGCAAAGACGGATCTTCGCTTAGATTGATGCTCCGGCTGTAGTGGTATGCTGACAACCAGGGCACAATAGCTGACCTGAAATGGGGTCTAAAAGGGTGAGTTCGTTTTAGGCAGGGGAAGAAGGGATTTATAGTCTCAATGGGCGACTGTCAGTTCAACTCTAACCTCAATACGGATAGAGTTGGGGATCTCTGAAACGTACACGAAAGCCGAAGCAGCTGAAAGGATAATTATTTATTGTTACAAAATGCACACACAGTATTATTGAATTCCAGCAGACAATGCTTCACTACAAGTACGGTTTTACAATCAACAGTATTACAAGATACTGTCTGCCAGAATTGCCTTTTAGCTTTAGTTTGACTGGTACTTTCGCAGTTAGGGCTGATTATCCGGTTTCGGGGTCGTTACAGTACAATCTTCAGGTTTATACACTCTAGTGCTGCTACAGGCTAACTATTAAACGGTATCCTATGTGCTTCGACTCAACTCAACTCTTAGGCTCTTTGCTAGCCTCTACTGTGACTCTGTCCCTTACAATAACTCTTGGGACCACACACACGCAAGATACACTAATTAACAACTATTTATAATCCGAATCGGGTGGGAGCGAGGTTGGCTTTGCTCTGGCGTCTCCGTATAATTGACTGCCCAGAATAACTGAATTTTGAGAAGAGTTCCGGTCTCTGAAATGGGTAAGGACAGTTACAGGTAGGAAGAGTGTCGGTTATTGTCGGAAAGGTCGGATCGGCTTTCTCAGATAATTATCTCAAGATTAAGTTACAATACAGTGGTTATAACGTCAATAGTTCTACAGGGAAGCTTCGGTGGTAAGGATCAGGACGTACGCGGTACCACTCTCACTGAACATATTGTTTTTAGATAGAGAACTAGAAAGTAGGCTTTTGAGTATAGGACGCTGAGGTTTTCCCAACAGGTGACTCAGGCTTGACCAACGGACGCTGCTGCACGGTGCGCTGATTATCTGCACCCAATTCTCGAACACTGGCAGTACCTTAGACTGATAGTTCCGGACTGAACAGATTCACTGGAGGGCAACTTAGACTGGGCTGGACGGTTACTGGATCTACTTCCGGATCCTCGACACAACTGATACGACTACTGACTGACTGGACTGACGGGACACCGCTCCACGTGAATTCCACACTGATCTGGCTCAAGCAGGATCAGTACCAAACAGAATCGATCTTCGCAGCAACAGAGGACTCAGTTAGCGATGAGCAAGCGTCGATCGGCTACCTGAATCAAATGGGTTAAAACCCATTAGAAACAGAGGTGGTGGGGATTAAAACCCCAGCAACTATTGTCCGGACCGATTGGCTTTCACGTGCGGGTTCAAGACCCGAATTGTGTATTGTGTAACGTGTAATGTGTTATTTTGTGGTTTTAGGTTGAAACAGACGAAAACTGACGTTTTAGATGGTCAAAACGGACGAAAAGGGCCAAGCTTGGGCCGTTCCGGCCTACTTGGCTAGATATGCAAATGAGGCTCTGGCCGAGCCTCTCACGGGCACGGAGTCACGTAGGCACTACTCAGCATTTACTACAGACCTAAACTACAACTAAACTGACCTAATCTAACTACTACGTATTGCCCAGTAGATAAGGGGTAACCTAATTGTTATAACTGACGATTAATACTTACTTAAGGCCCAAATCTGGCCACTTAGACAGGATAATGTTACGTACTACCGATTATTACTGATTATTACTGACTATGGACTACCTGGTACTGACTGAGGCCTATTTAATACCTTACAGGCCTAACTAGACTTAAGAACGACAAATATAACCCTAACCTGGGTTGGTAACCTACCATTGGGTACCTAGAACATATTATCGCAATTATGCAAATGAGGTTACCAACCCTCCTAACCTGGGCCTAGAAACCTAACTGGACAATGGTGAGTTACCCCGTTCTTGCAGAGGGCCTGCACCCTGAACCGGGTGACTTACGCAGGCTTCTGGGGGTCAATCTACAACCGGATTTCACATACTAATGACGACTAACGATTATTAACAAACCTAACTAACACTATAATATTAACCGCTATGATTGGTACTAACTATAATTATTATAATTAACCTACTGATACTAATTATAACTACTAAACTGACTAACACCTAATTAACTATTAGTTTTGATCTAACCTAACTGTTTATAATGCCCTAATTGTTATGCCTAACTACTGCTTAACACTATTATTTAACTAACTATTTCCCTACGGACTACACTCAAGACCTCCACGAGGGGTTTACATGAGCAGTCCCATTCATACAATTATTAGCACACAGCAGGCATGACGTAATTCCATTCATACAGATTCACACACACTAGCATTCTACTTTCACACGCTCATTTAGACAATAGGCACACACACACACACGGACAGTCGTAACTATACTATTTCACGCACACAGTTTCAGTCATACAGGTACAGTCACTCACACAATCATTCAAACACAGTTACGCAACATTCACACCTCACGCATACTTGACTTCTCTCACAACCTCAGCTGGAGGAATTTACGTGAGGAGCCGCATTCATACGACACAATACAATTTATGATCCTAACAGTACTAAAATGGGGCTAATTCCCAAGATACTAGCCTAACTAAATCATATAACTAGCTATAGTTGCGTGGAAGTGCAATATATTTCGGGAATGGCCCAGAAATGGCCATTCCCACGTGATCACTCGTGCGTTTTTGCTTTGTTTTGTGTGTGTAAAAGCCAACGGGGACAATAATTGCTGTTACAACAATTATTACGAAAAATGTGCTAAGGACAGCTTTAATTAAGGGGAGCCGGTATTCCCCAGTTAACGTCTTAATAATGATTAGATTAAACGGTATTTTAAAAGTTGGGTTTTCTGTTTTTAAGGTGTTTTTAGACAACCTCATGTTTTAATCCGGCAATTATTACAAAGCACAACAAGGTTATAACAGTGGCTTTTGACAAGGTAGCGAAGCTATGGCCGGCAACTCTGGTTGCCGGCTGTGGGGTGAAAGGGGGGTCCTACCCTGAAAGGCCTACTCCCGGGGAGTGGCCTAACTCCCCTTCCTCAAGGTGGGCAGGTGAGGGTCCTCCCTTAAACTAAATACCCAAGTTTAAGTTACTTTTAGGGTGAGAAATCGGGTTTTTGGGGTGAAAACTGAGAAGGTTGAAAAGAGATAAAATGGTGGTTTTGGGGTGGGTTTTTTGACTAAAAACAACCCACGAGAGTTTATTTGTGAAGGAGGCCAAAAGAGGCCTTTTAGAGAAAACTGCAAAAATAGCAAGAGAATGATTTTAAAACCTTTTTAATGAGGATGATTTGCGAGGTTCGACTGCTCGCAAATCACCAAGGAAAGGTATGAAAAACGGAAAGGGAATCACAAACAATACCCCAGAGGACGGGGCGAAAGGCCCACGCCCTCACAGACACAATTACAGAAATCTATGGGCGCTGGGCCCGAAAACAGTGAAAAAATGGTCTTCCGGGGTCCGAAGACCCCGGGTAAGTCGTGTTAGTGGAGGGACCCGGGGACCGCCTTTCAGGCATAAAGGTCCCCGGGCCAGAAGCAGTGCACCCCGTGAGCCGTCCGCAGACATATGGGCTCACGGGGGCGGCCAGGAACGTGAGTGCCTGGCTGGCAGTTGCTGAAATAAAAACCCTAAGGGGAAATGGGGGGAAGGGGAGAGGTGCTATAGTCCAGGCCTCCGTATAATTGGCGCAAGACACACCTCTCCCGGAGACATACGGACAAAATGGGAGCTAATAATAGAGCTAATGTTTCTAAGGGGAGAGAGACCGACCTCTCTCCCCGACTGCCAGCCAAGCACTGACTGCAAACTGCTAGTTGCAGTCGAGACCCCGTCAGGGGGTTGGCCTTAAGCTTCTAGGCTTCTGATTGGGTGTTTTTGAATGATCACGTTTTGTTATTGGGCTACCGAGTCGTGACCTACGGTAGCCCACAGGCGCGTCTGGCGGCTGGAGGACCCCCAGATTTATGGGAACAGATGACCCCTAATTCAGACAGAAAGGAGGCCAAAGGCCGGATTTTAAGTATCAAGTTTTAGGGGTCTCTGCTGGGGCCCATAAATCTGGAGTAAACAGAAACTCCAATATTTTCAAGAATTGGTCCTCCAGCGGCCAACACAAAAGGCCTCCCTTGCTTATTAGAAAGCAAGGGAGCTACACCTGTTGGGTCCATCAAGGACCCAAAGAAACTAGAAGACGAAAACAAATTACGTAAGTAAAATGAATACCTAAGTCAGAACTAATAACTAAAACTAATAATTACCTAGAATTATAAGTTACCTACGTACCTATCACTATTATTGTATAATTGTATATATGTATATTTTGTCTACCTATATTTGTATGCTGAGTAGTGTAAGGCTGGATTCAGCCTTTTGTGGGTGGGAGGTCAGCGGTGACCCTTATAAGGTCACTATTGTAAGACTTACGTGAATGAATGCATGAATGGCATTCGTTCACGTAAGGTCTGGGAGCTTTCCACGCTCTCCAGACAAACAGACGGGCGGTCAAAGATAAAAGGCCGACCCGTAAAAGGGAGAAAAGAAAGAGGGAGGAGTTAAGTAACTCCCTTAAAAATGGAATCAAAACTAGTAGGTAGGATTTAACATTGTGTAATTAACTTGTACTTTTTGTTATTTCAGGAATTAAAAGAAGAACAATGATGGGATTGTGTAAATGTTCTTGTTTGTTGTGTAATTGTCGTAATAAGGTGAAATAAGGTGTGTTTTCTTGTACTGTTTAAGGGGGATTTGTGCCAAAGTTGGCCGTGATGCAACGCTGACGCAAGAAGGACAAGGGCGGGGAGGTCAAGGGGGTCTCAATTACGACCGCCCTTGCACAATGATTGACGTAATAGGGGTTTAAATAGATGTGGAAGGCCTCAATACGGCCGTCCCGCACACGTACAAAAAGGACAAAAGGTCAAAGGTTCGAATCCTTGCACTAAGAGTTGAGATAAACTAGGTAATTACTTATATTTTAGACAATTCTAACACCTAATAAGTTCACTAATTAGTGTAGTTCGAGGGCCTCAATACGGCCGCAGGAACACAGCTAAAACCCTTAATTAAGCCCTGATAATTAACCGAATTATTGTGATTTCAAGGCAATTCTGGCAGTTCTGACAGACAGGCAATGCAGATATAGGTTACAATTGACAATAGATAATAAAACTCAATCCTTTATACAATTACCTGGCATAGATTACTGGACTGGCCATGAGATCTTCAACAGAACCAACTAATAGAACTAATTAATAACTCTCTAGGTTAGCCTTTTTTGGCAGATTTCCGGGTAAGGCCTAGGTTATTCTTTACCAGGGCCGACTAATACTAGTTATTAATTCCCTATTCCTAGTTGCTAGGTGAGGCTGTAATAACACGAAACGCCTTTTTACTGAATAAAACAACAATTACAGTAACAGAAACAGTAATTTCATTACACTTTTTACATATTTTATTATCAAACTGTCTAGTTTTTAAAATTAAAGTCGGAAGTCCTGAGGTTGTTGAGTATAATTTCGCCTCAAAGTTCAGGTTTCATTTATTTTTTTTTTTTAGTTCGCCTCACTCCAGTTAGCTCACGCCGGTTAGGAGTGGTGTCAGTACTGCACGAATTTGATTTTTGACTGGGGAGGGGAACTGACACCGACTAATTGCCTTCGCAATTAACCGAGGCGTTTGACAAGGCCGGCGATGTGCCTATTGCTGCTTATGCAATAAGCCCACCGCGGCAGCTCCACCCTAAGGCGGCCACCCCTTGGAATCTCGGTGAATTGCCAGCGGGGGGATAGCAGAAATTGGATGCTAGAACTTATTTTTTCCAAGCTCTAGACTTGACATGATCCTCCACTTCATAGCGCAGCAGTACGAAACCACTGCGCTAACGGAGGTTCAGGTTTCATTTATTGCATAGGAAATGTGAAATGTTGTCATCCTTTCACTTCACGAACGCCACAGAAATCTCAGGAATGACAAAAATAGACCCGCCCAAACTTTATATCAGTTTTGCAGTGTTTCAGTACTGTGACCTGTAGGAATCTGAATTTTGATTAATGTTTTTGAAAATTTTTAATGAATTTTTGAATTATTAAAGTAATGCTCTTTGTTGAATTTGATACCTAATTGTAATGCTTCAAAGATTTATAAAAAATTTTAAAGACCTTGTCCAAATTCTGATACCTACAAATCACAGTCCGGAAACATGGAAAATAAAATATAATGCTTTAGGCGGTTCCATTTTGCCGTTCCTGAGATTTCTGTGGCAAAATGACAACGCTTAGCATTTCCTAGGAATACACCTAAAGCAAGCGACCCTAACTTCGAGGTCAAATTATTCAACATAACCTGCAAGACATCCCACTTTAATTTCAAAAACTTGTTAAATATACAGGATACACAACCCAGTACCTCAAATGAAGCTTATACTAAATTGAAACTAAATTTTATAGAATAATATGAAGCGTGGCCGTAATGTTTTAAAAATATTCTCTAGTTACTTAAAAATTCCCTAATTTTGAAGAAAATACAATGATTTTTCGTCCCGCGGGATCCCGCGTCCCGCGTCCATCTCTGGGTTGGAGTTCTCTCCAAGGGTCACTTCAGTTTACCTACCTACCCGCAAGCAGGTGTGTTGCTCAAGAAAACCATGCAACAACCGTGTATAGGGTTAAGAATAAAATAAGATCTGAATCACAGGTTTTTTCGAAATCAAATTTTCGCCTTAACAATTTGTGGGATGGGTGCCCTTCGACGATTGAACGTCGTCAGTTTTTTCATTGCAACCGTAGTTTGCACTAGCAGTACTGAAAATTCCTTTGTCGCAAGAAAATATCCAATCCGGAATTGCAGCTGACAGTGAGAAAGTTAAATCTGTTGTGATTGCAGGCTAAGGTTTAGCTGGGTCTGGTCTTGGCAAAGCACTGGATATGCCCACATATATACAATTGAAAATTTGAGTGAATTAACACCTGGTAAGTTTTTGTGAAATCCAGGCTGTTATTGTCCGAGCTATAAGTGGGCAGAATGAAAAGACCTTAATTGCTTGAAATTAAGAAATTAAAATTACATCGTAAACTTTTAAAGCCTACCACAGTGTTCATTGCTACTGTAGAATACCAACTAAAAATTCAAAAGGTGAGTTTGATTGCACCACAATGTTGATTTAGTTATGCAGTGTTTATAAAGCTGTATTTCCCCAAAATGTTTCGAATACGTATTTATCGTATGGACGTTTCCCGCCTAGTTTAGTCCCAATTTCACCCACATCATAAATTTGTGAATAAATAAATCGTGGCTCTTTTTCAACATGGTTTTGTTTGACCTTGAGCCACTTTTCGAAGAATCACACATTTTTGACTCATAATAGCTCGCTTTATCCGCTCGAGAACCAATCGGATTTAGAGCCGTTAGACATAAAAGATGAAACCTTTTTGTTAGGAAGGCATCTTCAGAAACTACAACAGCAATAAAGAGTGATTGGTTCTTACTGTAGTAACCCCTAAACAGTTTTTACTTTTATAGAAATCTTGCAATGTTTGACTGTCCGTATACTATATATTTTTATCAAAGTGCAGTCCACAACTACCGTGGTACACCTAAAACTGTAAGTAATGAAATCATAAAAGCGATATCGAGTTCTTTGTGCGCATTTTCACAACGACGCTGCTTTGAGCTTGAGCTTTGAAACTTTGACTTGTCTGTATCTAAATATTTTTTCATGCTTTCAGCTTAAATAGCTGATTTTGATAATTTTTGGCTTGTAAGCGAAACGCCGATCAGTCTTTTCATTTCTGTAGCTTTCTTGACTAACAATTCAATTTAGCTTGTACCATTTTTGAAACGTTTTCTTGAAAGTTTGAGTTCTTAGGATTTACTAATTAGTTTAAGCTTTACTAACTAGCTTTTAGGATTTTGCAGTTTCAAAATGTACCTGTAAATGTACCTCAACTTAGCCAAGAACATGTAATGGGGAAAATGTATCGTTCTATATTCTGTAAAGAAGTGTTCGTGTTTAAAAAAGCAATTATCCAATTTTCGCGATGGCTAAGAACGGAACTATAGCTGCAGGAAAAGAAACTAGCCGTTGGAAGCTTTTTTTCATTTTATTGTTTTCATTTTTTATTTTCAACCTCATTTCCCTTATCTTATCAGTTGTATCTGGTTTTTAAGCAAATGTATAATCTTGTTTCGCCTGTTATCTTATCAGACAGGTCTGTTTTCATATTTTTAAATCGTCACAGCATTGAAAATTTTTTATGGCGAAGCGATTACATGACAGTGAAACCTGTACGTTTGATGCTGCAGCTCTACACAGAATATAAATACGTTAGCGAACACTTTTACAGAACTGCCTTCGTCTGTGGTTTAAGGTGCTCTTTGTAAATGCCCGTATATGTTTGGTTTATGTTAATGTTCTATTATTACTAATCGAAGAGAATAATTTGATATGATAGAATATATGTCAGAAGATATTTGAGAAGAGCTATTAGCTATTCATGGCCGCCGACTCGACTGGCGAGTTGGAATTATCACCTGGACCATTTATGGCGAAGGTTTTTTGCTACTCTTCTAGTAGAATTAGAAGTAGAAGTAGAAGTAGATAGAAGAAGTAGAACTAAAGTCTGACCAAAAAATGTAGGGAACGAAACTGTTTTGTTTATACTGAATTACCGGTACGTTTTTGCTGCAGCAATGTGTATATTTTCTGAACCGTCATGGCATGAACTTTCTGAACTTTTTGAACTTTGATTGAAAAAATTTTTTAAAAAATTAAAATTCATTAAAAGAAGCCAATTTTTTAAGTTTTGAAAAATCAGTAGATGCCAGGAACTAGCCGTTCGGTGGAAAATTAGCCCAGGTCACAAACATATTGAATCCCGAACATCAGCAGATTTCGTCAAAAATTGCGATAGTTATTCAATTTTTTCGATTTTCAAAATCCTTTGATCTTTGCCGCTTTTCCGACTTTGACTGGCCATTACTCGCGACTCACTCAATGCAAAAATTTTTAATTGGATTTTCAGGACCGCTTACGTGCCAGCTTTCATATGATTTATGTGGTTTTTCAAAATTTGAAAATCGATTTTTTCGAAAAATACCACTTTTTGACCCAAAATTTCGACAATGCGAATCCAGCAAAAGTGGGTAAAAATAACATTGTCATAAAGTTTAATCTGAGCTGAATCCAACGATATTAAGTTTTCGTGGCTACGACTTATATATATTGTATCCGCTACGAATTTTTAAACAATTTCGCTTTTTAGCCGGTTTTTGACTAAAGTCTGACCAAAAAATGTAGGGAGCGAAATTGTTTTGTTTATACTGAATTACCGGTACGTTTTTGCTGCAGCAATGTATATATTTTCTGAACCGTCATGGCATGAACTTTCTAAACTTTTTGAACTTTGATTGAAAAAATTTTTTTAAAAATTAAAATTCATTAAAAGAAGCCAATTTTTTAAGTTTTGAAAAATCAGTAGATGCCAGGAACTAGCCGTTCGGTGGAAAATTAGCCCATGTCACAAACATATTGAATCCCGAATATCAGCTGATTTCGTCAAAAATTGCGATAGTTATTAGATTTTTTCGATTTTCAAAATCCTTTGATCTTTGCCGCTTTTTCAACTTTGACTGTCTATTACTCGCGACTCACTCAATGCAAAAATTTTATAATTGGATTTTCAGGACCGCTTACGTGTCAGCTTTCATGTGATCTATGTGGTTTTTCAAAATTTGAAAATAGATTTTTTCGAAAAATACCACTTTTTGACCCAAAATTTCGACAACGCAAATCCAGCAAATCCAGTTTAATCTGAGCTGAATCCAACGATACAAAGTTTTCGTGGCTACGGCTTAAATTGCGCCAGCAACGAATTTTTAAATAATTTCCTATATTTTTAAATAATTGCCAGTCAAAGTTGGAAAAGCGGCAAAGATCAAAGGATTTTGAAAATCGAAAAAATCGAATAACTATCGCAATTTTTGACGAAATCAGCTGATATTCGGGATTCAAAATGTCTGGGACATGGGCTAATTTTCTACCGAACAGCTAGTTCCTGCCTTCTACTGACCTTTCAAAACTTAAAAAATCGGCTTCTTTTGATGAATTTCAATTTTTTTAAAAAATTTTTTCAACCAAAAGAAAGTTCATGCCATGACTGTGCAGAAAATATATACATTGCTGCAGCAAAATGTACCGGTAATTCAGTATAAACAAAACAATTTCGCTCCCTACATTTTTTGGTCAGACTTTAGTTTACACTATTTGCGACAAATCAATGCCCAATATAGCACAACTTGTCAGAAATCAGCTGAAATAGGGAATTGTTTAAAAATTCGTTGTTGGGGCAATTTAAGCCGTAGCCACGAAAAATTTATATCGTTGGATTCAGCTCAGACTAAACTTTATGATAATGTTATTTTTACCCACTTTTGCTGGATTCGCATTGTCGAAATTTTGGGTCAAAAAGTGGTATTTTTCGAAAAAATCGATTTTCAAATTTTGAAAAACCACATAGATCACATGAAAGCTGACACGTAAGCGGTCCTGAAAATCCAATTAAAAAATTTTTGCATTGAGTGAGTCGCGAGTAGCTAGTCAAATTTGGAAAAGCGGCAAAGATCAAAGGATTTTGAAAATCGAAAAAATTAATAAGCATCTCAAGTTTTGACGAAATGAGCTGATATTCGGGATTCAAAATGTCTGGGACATGGGCTAATTTTCCACCGAACGGCTAGTTCCTGGCTTCTACTGATCTTTCAAAACTTAAAAAATCGGCTTCTTTTGATGAATTTTAATTTTTAAAAAAATTGTTTTCAACCAAAAGAAAGTTCATGCCACGACGGTTCAGAAAATATATACATTGCTGCAGCAGAAATGTACCGATAATTCAGTGTAAACAAAACAATTTCGCTGCCTACATTTTTGGTCAGACTTTAGATGTGCTCGTTCCAAGAATCAACGCTGGCAAAAAAGAATGCATTAGAGATTAACGTCTCAGGTTCCTCAAAAGTTGACCGAATAAGCTGACATTTTATGTGGGCATAAGGTTATGTTTTCGACTATGTACGCTGAGTAGAGATGGGCACTGGCCGGATTTTTCAAAATTCGGAATTTTCCGGATCCAATATCACGAAATCCGTGAATTTTCCGGAAATTTCGATTTCAGTTTCGAAATCAGCGCTATCGAATTACCCTAAGACCAATTTTTAAGCAAGATCGGAGAAACATTCTTACGTTTCCCTTGGTCATCCCTTACCATTCTAAAAATTTCCGGGATTCGCCATTCCCGGAATCCGGGAAAAATCGGACTGCCCTCGCTTCAGTCAACACTTCACCCCACCCGCAACCCCCCTGAAAATTTCAAACCAATCGGTCAACCCTAGCAAAAGTTAGAGGGGGGGCAGGTGGTGGTAACGAGATTAAATAATAAACGGACATACCCAGATAAAAGGGTTGCCTTTTTTGTGGAAAAGCCCAATAACAGTAATAACTTAACTTATTAACTAAGTTAAAAACTGAAACTGAAACTTAACTTATTCCTATAATACTAATAGTAACCAGAGATTTGCATAGAATGTGATGCGGGATCTGCTCCGCTGCTTGGCTGAAAGCAAGCAGCTTTTTAAGAACTTTTTCATCAACTTTCAATTTTCGCTTTATGGTCGCAACATGGAATCAGTTCACGACAGAGTATTGCTTGGAGAGTGGAGACTTCCATAAATGGATTCAATCCGTATTGCCAGGCCAGCCGGAGCCCTCTGTAAGAAGGCACATTTGGAAATGCATTATTCTGTCTATGTTCGTCTGCATGATTGTGAGCGTGGTCCTACAAGTCCATGAGTCTGTTCTTCTTTTTCTCACCTTCTCACAATAAAGAGTTGGAATTTCACAAACAATACATGGAGTCCCTGGAATTTACTCATGTCATTTTCTGCAACGAAAGTCCTTCTCGCATAGTTGTGATCATGTGGAAATCCGTCCTGAGCTAAGTTTACAGCTTTTACTTTCATAATTGATAAATAAATTATAAATTTTCCAATAAAACAACAGGCATGAAGGGTGAAAAAGGTCCCTCTGTGTCTGTTGTGACTGCTAAGAGATTCTTAATTAAAATATTAATTATTGTACAATGGTTAGAGAACAGCTACACTGGACATTACTCAGACACCAGGCCATCCGGAGGGGAGAAGGTACCCTCTGCAAAATGCCGGCCGCAAACACGAAACTTGGGATCCTAAGGATCCTCTTTCCTTAAAACTCCGTATATCTTTTGACTACGTTTCATAAAACCAAAGTTTTCTGTATGCCTATTTAAAAACGTGTCACTACAGTTTGGGAACGAATTCAAACTTAAGCTTGGTTCGATTGTGCCTGGGTGGCTCAATCGGTAGAGCGTCGGTCTAGTTAACCGAAGGTTGTGGGTTCGATCCCCACCTCAGGCCCGAATTTTTCGGGTCTGTGGTGCTGTAGTGGCAACTTTCTTTTTTTCGTCTATTATCTTGTAACCTTTCTGGTGCCAGCTGGTGCCAGTCAACCGATTATGAATACTAGGAGTGGTACAACAGCAGTACCAGATACTACCCCCCTGATTGTACATTGTACTTATCCGAGATTTTCAAGGAGTTGGCCGTCCATGAGGGGAAACCCTTGTGGTTGGAGCCAACGGGTGTCTTCGATGCGGTGAAAACAGCGAAGTCACTTTTGCTCCAGCAGTAGCCTTGCCTTCGCCTCGGGTAGTTGCATTATGCAATTATTCAACGCCAGACCTTGGACCCTGAGAAATATTTGGTCTGGCGTTACCCCTCCTCGCGAAAGCATCTGGGGTGTGGCACCAAAGGAAAAAATAGTAACCACAAGGTTAGCGACAATGGTATAACACTTTCTAAGCAAATAATATATAAAGTTAGAAGCTTTGCAGACAATTGCGTGTTGACAATGTTTGTCCAAAATTGGTAATAAAGAAGCCCATTTTTCTTTAGTTTTCTTGATTTCGGGGAAAATAAATCTTCCATAAACGATTTATCTTTCCATTGCCTAAAATTGCAGGAATCGGCCTTTAAAAATAATAGATTTGGAGCTAAACTTTTAAACATTGCAAACTGCGAAAAATGCGAAACAAAAATGAAAATGGAAAGGGTTTGACGTTAATGACGAACACCAGATATTAAAAAGATTAGGTGCGCAAACCGAAAAAAATTATATAATTGGGTTTCGTCAATTTGCGGATTCGTATTTTCAACAGAAAAATTATGATAACTTTTCTTAACGATGCAGTTCGCTATTTGTTAACCAATCGATTAAGGAAGCTAATATAATTAGCCAGCTAATAAATCAATTGACTGGTGTTGATCTTCAAATAATGTTAGAGTGCAGAGCATAGTTTTTTGCAGACGCGCTGTTCGGGTTGCAAAGCTGTCACATGACATTATGCGTTTGTGAGCTCTTGATGAAACCCATACGATTAATACAGCAACCATACACTGCCTATTTATATGTTAGCAAACACTTACTGTACTTCGACCTTCGTCTGAAGATTAAAATTCTCTTCATTTGTTAATGCCCCACGTGTAATTAATATTCCTTGATTGGAAATCTGGCCTCCGGGCCGGGGCGCCAGATCCCAGTGATTTGGAACCGGCATTTGGTCAACTATGGCGAAGGCTTTTGCCATCCGTAAACTTATAAAATTCAAAACTGTTTTTACGGTTATTTCAGTTAGGCATCTTCTTAAGCAGTATTAGAGTAAGTTAATGTAGTAGTTTCAAAATTAGCTGCGTTTGAAGGATTTTTAAGGTTTCTCAGCGTTGACAAATAACGACTGGGTGACATTACAACGACACAGCTTAGTAGCTCAAAGCTAACTGGATAAGTAGAACTTTATCCGGGATTTTTCCCACAATATCCCCCAGCCAAAATATAGTTACGGACTCAGCCAATTTTATCAATATTTTTAAGGTAGGGTACTGGAAATAGAAAATTTGGGATCGATTGGTTAAGTTTTGCGAATTGTAGGTACAGGCGAAGGTATACGGAATTGTCGACAGTTGCCCTTCGTCGACTAACTGTGAACTTCTATATTTTTGGTTGCAACCACAGTATGGAGTTGCAATGTTGAAACTCATTGGTCGCATGACTAACAAGAGTACTGCGCAGCCAAGTCAAAGCTTTAAAACTTAAGGTGCTGGTTCGGGTATTTGCAGCAAATTTTGAAAGACTGTAATTTGCTCAATTTTTGGAGTTCAACAATAATTTTTATATCATTTTAAAGCTTAGAATGTGCTTGTTACAACTAGGTACAGTATAACTGTCTCATTTCAATTCTTCGGCTTGAACAACATAATATTTGAACAACGACTTGCAATAACATGAAAACAATTTTTGAACATGGATTTCTCGAAGTGTGGGAAAACTCACGAAAAGCGACCAGTTCAGGCTTCAAAAGAAACGTCTTCCCGCGGGGCTATTTTTTCTGAAATTGTTTAACGAGTAAAGAAGCTCAAGATTTTGAGAAAAGCGTAAATTTGTTCCGATTTTCGTCAAAATTTTCAAGTTTGGACGCTTATTTCACTCGAACTGAAAGTCAAAATGCAAAACCATGAAAAATAGCCCTCGGCAATTGTTTCAAAAATACATGTGTAAAGCCGTCTTTTAATTGATTGCATGAGTTGAGAGAAATCCGTGTTCAAAACAATCTAGTTGCGATTTTCAAAATTTCACATTTTCGCTGCTGTGCGCCGGCAGAGATACCGCTGAGAGCTCTCCTTTGGGCGTAAGATGTCCTTTAGGACCACAAATATGGACAATACTTGACCGACGGTCCAGAGCTGTTGAAGCTGTCGAAATCTTGCAATATTTAATTTTTCGAAAATTGGCCGGTTGTGGACCTCGTAAATCAATTTTCGCTGTTATCTCTTAAACCTTAAGGAATCGAAGAAAACTCTCAAGAGCAAAGTTATAGGTCTTGGTGAGAGGATTCGAATGACTATAAGCTCATCCATGTAGGGTGGTCACAGTGCAAGTCATGGCGGAATAAAGCTATTTTCTCCAAAACTCACATTTTCAAGCCGCGACTTTTCTAACATGTTTTATAGGGTAAATAATGTAATTGTAGCAAATTAGATAAAATTTCAACGACAATTGCGTTTTTAAAGCCCAAAAATACACGAACCACGAACCAGCACCTTAAAAGCGATGTCAACATGCAGCAGAGTGTAAACACATTAAAGATACAGTGTTGCCGCTCGCCTCCTACAATAGCAGTTTGCACAAATGCCGTTAAACTTGGAACCAGTACCAGAACTAGGACATTTTAAACCCATAGAAAAGTGATCTTGTTTGCTTTCCAGAAACGTTATTACAGCGGTAGAGGAAACAAAGGAAATTCAAATTTAATCATGAGCATCGTAACAATAGTCGTCCTATGTTATTGCACGAATTCTAATTGTATAAAAAATAAGTCAGTTTTTACTAATCCGCACAGTCGTTTTCAGAAAAACGCATTTGATCTTCTAATTTCAAATCTAATTTCTGAAGATTCCATAATTTTCCATGGTTTGTTCGCAATACTCTCCATCTTGATTCTTAATCTTTGGATTCGCACCGAACCGTAAAATTAGTTCAATCATATTTCTGCTTTCTGGCTCATTGAAGGAATTGCAGATATAATGCAAAGCAGTGTTTCCATATGCAGTTTGTGCATTGGAATCGGCACCCTTTTCCAGAAGCAAGGACAGGATATCGACCGTGAACTCGTTTGGTTCTCTGCAGCAGAGATAGTGCAAAGGAGTTGATCCATCTTTCGTCTTGCCATTAAGATTTGCCCCCTTTGCAAGAAGGACCTGGGCTGCACTCAAGGTGTATGCGTTGTCCTTTTGCTTAAAAATCAGATGCAGAAACGATTCTCCGCAATGGTTTTCAGCATTCACATCAACTGCTGGACAGAGCAGGACCGGGATTAAGTGGACGCTTTCATTATTTAGCATTTTGTTACAAAGACAGTGTAAGGGAAGTTCTCCTGCGTTGTTCCTGTGACTACAGTCGGCTCCAAGACATATTAAAGCCGCAACTACAATTGTGATACCACTCAAATCCACTTTTGAGCATACGTAATGAAGGGGAGTGTTGCCGTTGGAAGCAGGAATATTAATAGTCGCATCTAGCTTCTTCAGGACTACTAGTAATAAACTACTAGAGATCGAAGCACCATAAATACACATGGACATGCAAAGGCTATTGAGTGGAGTGAAACCGCTTCTATCGACAATGGACGCGTCAGCGCCTGCGTCAAGCAGCATTAGAGCCCCTTTCGGCCTATGTCTGTCAAGCTTACTGAGGCACAGGAGATGTAGAGCTGTTCTGCCCTCGGTCTTTTGCGCGTTGACATCGGCACCGTGCTGCACGAGAAAGTGCATCACTTCGAGCGGTTCCGCCTGCCGGTTTCGATCTAAAACGCCCCAGTAGTGCAAGGCAGCAACATGTAGTAGAGTGCATTGATGTCAGAAACGCAGATTAACAAGAGTGTCAGAACCGCTCGTATGTTCTTCTTTAATCAGCCTTTGTAGGACTGGCCACATGTTTGTGTTGAACAGCTCCATAAAATCGTTAAACTTTCCTCGACACGCCAGTGATAGCCCGTAAACTATCGACTCAGCTCTCGACCCACTCATATTAGTGCTGGCAGCAACCTTCAAATCTTTGATCTTTTCCCACCAAGAAAGGGAACAGCTTAGCCACTGGCAAAACTCATCAGCATCATCATTATCATGAATAATGAAAAAGGTATCCCTGATCTTAATCAGGGCGCGAAGAATGGCGGCCAAAAGCTTCCAATTTTTCTTAATAACCACCCGTTTTATATCTGGTTGTTCTGCGAATCGTTTAATAGACATCTTTATTATATCTGATCGTAAGCCTTTGTTGTCTAAGTTAGTGATTGCATCATAAAATATTTCCACGGTAAAGCACTGTAGTCTTGTTTCCACTGAGAGATTTCTGCAGTCGACTAGTTGATTAGCTAATCGATGAGCTTCTTCAAATCGTTTCAAAGCATTCGACCACTGTTCACCAGCAGTGACTAAGATGAAGCTTTCAAGACTTGGTTGTAGAGCCAGTGATGTAATATCTGATTCCTTATCAGGCAAAGCTTTCTCATGCAAAATGTTGCTGACTATCAGAAACCCTTTCTGAAATTCCGCTGCCATACCGGATGCTTTGGCACTGAAACAATTACAAAACTTAAGGAGGGGTTCAGTTTTTATTCATTTTTTCGACTTTTTCTGATTTCGCTGATTTTCGCATTTTTTATTGTCCGAACAGTGCATTTTAACGAGTTTTTAAGGTAGGTAGGTCTTACGGGATTGAGTAATTTCATCTCAAAGTTGAGATCTCCATGTGTTATGTATGTAAAAATAAGAAATTAAAATAGTTGTTACTTTTTGTTGTTGCGCCAAAGAAGTCTCACGTCTCAAAATGGATCCGTCCACGCTTTATATCATATTATTCATGTTTTGTACTGTGATTTGTAGGAATCGGAATTTTAAATTAGGTATTTAAAAAATTGTAATCAATTTTTGAAGTATTAAAGTTTGGTTCCAATTGATATTTTAATACTTCAAAACTTCATTAAAAAATTTTGAAGACCCAGTTTAAAATTCTGATTACTGCAAATCACAGTGAATAATATGCCATAGAGCGTGGACGGATCCATTTTGCCATTCGTGAGATTTCTCTGGCGCAACAACAAAAAGTAACAACTATTTTAATTTCTTATTTTTACATACATAACACATGAGATCTCAACTTTGAAGTGAAATTATTCAGTAACCGTAAAACTTAAGACTTTAATTTTAAAAACTTATTAAAATACACCGTTTGGACAATAAAATATGCAAGCTGTCATTATGACATTCGCTCTTGACAAAAATTCAATCCAAGTTCTACTGACATTCTGCTTTTGAGATTAATTCAATGAAACAACCACTGAATGTTTGATGCAATATGTTCAATATACTACGACTGAAAAGTGTGGCTTCAAATGCTGAATTGTCAGTTCTACGCGAAGTCTTACTTACTATAGCTTACTTATAGAAAAGCAGGCGATTTATGGACGTACACTGAGAACGACTTACTCCGTAATATTTGTGATCATGTTTTGTATTTTATTCAGGTCATCTCTGGCCATCTCACACATCTGGTAGATCACTGCTGCCGACTCGGAATCAGACATATCCAAATGTTGTAATCCTTTTTCTGGAATCTGTTTCATCAGAAATTTCCCAACAAATGATAGAATTATGTCAATAAATGCCACCATTGCGTGATATATATGAAACAAAGTGAAGTAACTAACAGCACCTTCTAGGACCCTAAAAGCAAAGACTAATAAAAAATCAAAGACTAAGGCTAACTCAAGATTTACTCAAACGTTTGTAGCAGAGTGGTTTCTTAGGATCTACAAGTGCAAGACTTTGCCATGACAAGTCCGCTATGAAAAAGTGCATATTTTGGGACACATTTCCTTGTCATCGATTAGACCGAGAATTAGGAGCCGTCCGTGTTCGGGCGAGGGCTGTTGTTGTGCGGTCAACATACAGTCAGAGATGGGTAAATTTCCAGGTTTGCTAAAAGCCTAGGCTAATTGAAGACAATTATTTGGAGCAGGTAACCGCCACGCCGCATTTAGAAAAGTGCTGGTACTATACTTCTAACCGGCGCCTAGGAGTGGTGCGTCATGCCATTCAGTCATTAAGATTAAAATATAGTCAGAAAAACTTAATCGCAGTAGTTTTTTTAATTTTGTTAAATGTTTGTATGAGATATGTATGTGATACAGTCAATTCTGTAAATAACACGTTATCACATTACCTAGATGAAATCTAATTGCTCCAGCTTGTACCAAAATGTTAGAATTAAAAAGTAAAACAACCATATAAAATTTGATCATGAAAATGTGGGCCAAAGGATTAGCTTGGGTAGGTGACAGAGGTGTTTATCAGTTCAAAACAAGCTAAATTTCGAGGCTTACATCTTTCGGTAATGCTAGAGTAATGCAAAGCTGAACCGAAAGCAGACATCAGATTCGTGTTTTGTGACCAGAGTAACCACAACAAAGCAGCTTTTAAGCAAAATCTTCCTCGGTTCCTCCATCCCTACCCCTTGCAAACGAAAAAATAGAATTTCTGAAATCGGAAAAATTTCTCATATTTAAACGCAAAGCGATATCAAATTTTAGTTCAAATGGTCAGTTTTGGAAATATTGAGGGTAAAAGTGAGGCGAGGGTAAACGAGACAGAACTATGACCATAATCCCTAGTTCAGTATTGCAGCTGGCAATAATTTTCACACCGTTTTTATCCTAGGTACGGCAAACGAGTTTGTTTATTGGCCTTACTATTTTCGTGTTCGCTAAATAGAACAGGGTTAGTTATAGTGCGACAATTTCCGAGCCATTGTGAGGGCCAGACCGATGCGTTAAGGGGGCGAGGAGGATTTAGACGTCCACGAGGATTAGGTAAATCTTAAATTTTAATCGACATCGTGCCTAAAAGTTTGTAAACCCTATTCTGTGGAAGATGTGAATAACTTTTATGATTTTAACAATCAGTAGTAGCTGTCTGGAGAACTTTGACGTATTCTGGATACCTTAAAAAGGCACTTTCCCTGTGCATGCTGTAGAGTATGCAACAACTGTGGCGTCCTGATTGCTCTTTAATCTGCACTGACATCTACTCTTGATAGTGATGTGGATCGAACAGAATCGGCACCAAAAATGACTATCGAACCCATTCGGGCAATGACCGGTCATCCGATCCGACCCAGCCGTAAGTTATAGTTTTCAGTGAGAAATTATCAATTGTATATACTTTTCTCTTCACTCAAATTAACAGTAATGCTATATATCCATCTGCTGAAGATTGATGAACTACTATTTCATATTTTTTTCATGTTTGTACGGCTGAACTACTTTCGAATAATTTAATCACTACAGGACTGTTCTGCAGTGCTCAAGTTTTGCAAAATACTTTTCAAACTTAGCATTAGGACAGATAGAGTCAAAACAACCACAAGTCGTACAAACTTAGCATGTAATAGTCGTTTACCTGAATCTTTTTAATTCTAAACAGGGGTATCAGAAACAACAAATGCTGGCAAACAATTATATTTTTACCTAAGCATAACGCTTATTAAACATGAATATATTGAATTGCCAAAACTGCAAAAAAATTTGCGTTAAAATACCGAGAAGCTGAATACGATTTTAAGATCAGTTAAAGTTTAAAGTTCCTCGATCCAAATATTGAGCCAAAATAAGGTTAATGCAAAACCCAATACATAGCTGAGCGTTAGGCCAAATTTCACTGACCACTGTGGAAGCCAACCTGGGTGCCCCTTTTAGAAGCAATTTTGCCAAGTTTTATAAGCTAGATTTTTAACTTTGTCATTTTTAACAATTTTTGCAGTTATGCACGATATAAACAAAATATAAGGTTTTTTGAAGAAAAGTGCAGTTTTCTGACATTTTTTAATAAAAAACAGTGATTTTTTCAAAATATCCGGCGAAGCAGGAAAATGTTTGAAAATCTTAGTTCTATAAGCTTGTTTTTTGGACACTATCCTTTTCTTTCAGTCAGCTTTCCTACCCCTTGTGGGTGCAATTTGGGGTAGCGCTTGTGGGCGACATAGCCGGGGAGGGGGGTGAGTTACCGCCGTTCACCTGTGACCCGATCCTAGATTCATGTTCAGTGACCTCGAAAACTTTTATATACATACGTCATGAGCTCAGGTTGTGTGTACGTTCGTAACTTTCGTCTTATACGAGTAAGCCAGTAAGCATCACGGTTTTATTTTAAGTCACAAAGCTTTCGTCGATTACTAAAGTTTTCTAAAATCAGAAATATTGGAAACTAAAAGGAAGATAAAATTCTAATGTGACATCGTCAAAAATCAGAACTATTTAAAATCATTACAAAAGCTGACTTCAAAAACTGTCAAGATGTTTCAGCAGTTTTCGCGATACAACTTATTGGAAACTTATCATATGAATAAAGAAAATACATCTATTATAAAAATCATTTTTATGAAAAATTCCTCATTCAACTGGATATCAAGTAGAAATTTTTGAAAATTTTCTGTGAAAATCCCATTATTGGGATTTTGCCTCTTGCTGGATCGGCGATCCGGCAATCAAACCGATCCTATCCTGAAACTTGTCGATCCGATCCGCTACGATACGTCGAACCGATCCAATCACTAATTCTTGAGCTCCAAAAATTGCAAATTTGGGTTCACTTCGTATAGCCTTAAAAAGCCTTGTACGGATGCTTAGAAAATTGTGGAGCACAGTTTGTGAAATTTGGCCATAAACTAAACTTTGCGTCTGAATGCTCACCTTTTGCAAGTTTGCTGTAACTGATAATAAGACAAAAATGCCTGAAAATTCGTCGAAAAGCATTATCAGCATCATCACCCTTTGTTTACACTTTTGTGAATTCATGGCTTGTTTTCATGCAAACTGTGTCTGTTATCTGGTTTGAGAGTAGTATAGTAGAGCCAATGCGATCCTCGCTCCCGGAATCAAAATCGGGCGTAAAATACCAGCGGGCGCGTCCCTAGTTGGGAATCCGTCAACGTCATTATAAATAAATTGTCCCCTGGTGTTTCGAGTTTTAAATTTTGTTTCTGCCTACCCGTCATCCCTGGGGGCTCCGTTTTTCTCAAATTTTTAGGTTCCTGGGGGGTTGCCAAGGTCATTTTTTAAACTTATTTGTTCTCTCGTCCCTCAGGTGTTCTTCCCCCGGGGCTTGGGACCCGGCCCACAACCGGACACCTACCTATCTACCTTAGCTACCTGTACTTTCCTGGTACCTATCTATCGAACCTACGTAACTAGTCTTCCTATCTGATATTTGTAGTGTATTTGTATTTTCGGATGTGAAAATGTATATTTTATAATGTGACGCTAAGTTTATGGTTAACTTTGTGAAAATATTAAAATTATTTTGCTTTCTTAAGAACTGGTGAAGATAACGCTGCATTGAATTTGTTTTATGTTTGGCTTGCCGGAGATCGAGCACGAAAATCAACTTATATCAGTTCCTATTTCGCAATATTTTCTTCCACACGTAATCATAAGTCACACCATCTTCACTTGAGAAGTTTTTTCGTCGTGTGCGGTTATCCGTCTAAATTTGGAGATCCGTTCTCTGCGCTTTTCTTGGGTTGTCCGAATTTTTTTCTAACCTCTAGAAGTTTAACCCCTCTTTTTACTGTCTAATCTTTACTTATAACTCAACTCGTACCCCCTCCCTGTCTGTGCTCAGTTTCCAACTCCCCCGTTTCCCCCATCTTCATACTTTGTCGCCCCTCACCCAACATCTTATTGGTAGTCAGTAGTTTGATTCTGTTTTGTTACCTTTTGGGTTGCCGCTTTTTCACAAAAAGGCAACCCTTTGTGTTGGGGTATGTCCGTTATTTATTTCTTTATTTCTTGCCGTATGTGTCCCCCCCTCTAACTTTTGATTGGTTGGACCGATCCGGCTGAAATTTTCAGGGGGAGTTGGGGTGGACCAAAAGTGGTACCGGAAGTGGGGGCAGCCCGATATCTCCGGATTCCGGGAATGGCGGCTCCCGGAATTTTAAAAATCGTAAGGGGGGAACAAGGGAAACGTGCAAATTTTTTTGTCTCCGATTTTGCTTAAAAGTTGGTCATAGGGAAATTGGACCACGCTGATTTTGAAATGGAAATCGAAATTTCCGGAAAATTTATGGATTTCGAAATGTTGGACCCAGAAAATTCCGGATTTTGAAAAATGTTTCCGAAAGTGGTCAATATGGAAACTTAAACGAAAGAGCTCGTCTACTGAACAACTTTCCTTCTTGCGACATTTTCCGAAAATGCTCATAGCGAAAGTTATGGCCGAAAAACTGAAAATCCGGGAATTTCCGAAAACCGGATTTTGGAACCAAAAATTGTTTTGTCTCCGATTTCTCTCAAAAGTTGGTCATAGGGTAATTCGACCACGCTGATTTCAAAACTGAAATAGAAATTCCTGGAAAATATACGGATTTCGTGGTACTGGACACGGAAAATTTCTTGTTTATAAGAGGAAAATGACAGCGGCCACCCATTCATGCAAATAAGCTTGTTTATATTTTATCTGCAATTGAACTGTATTTTTCTATTAAATTGCTAGCTGTCTAGCTTTTTAGCTTCTTGTTTATATTTTATCTGCAATTGAACTGTATTTTCTATTAAATTGCTAGCTGTCTAGCTTTTTAACTTCTTGGAGACGCTCAGGGACTAGCCTGGATTTTTTACTACCGTGTACTTGGTCCAATATCCCAATTTTGGTTAGGTGCCAGATAGTCCGGCGTTCCCCGAAGTTGTCCCCCACTCCCTTGGCGGGGCGCTCGTCCGGGTACGAAATGTTTGTGAGAGCCGCCTGGTCTAGATCTCCTTAGCAGTCAAGGCTTGTGTTGCACTGTGCTAGCTCTAGTAGTGGGTCGGTAGTAAAATAACTAACTCCCGGGCTTCTCCATTACATTAGGCTGTCCAGTCTGGCTCTAATTCATTTTTCCAAATTTATTTTTTCCTGTATTATCAAGTTTTCCCACCCCAAACTTCCAAAAATTTATTCCGACCCCTCCCGCCACTAATAGATTTTTTGAAGCAAAATTTATAAAATTTTTAGTCCTCCCCCAATCCAGACAAAACCCCCCATCCCAAATAACATTTTGGGCTGGGAATAAAAATTTTCTCCGGTTACTCTCAGTCCAAGGAAACTACCGCTCCTCCGGACAATAGTACCTAATAATAATAATACCGAATACCAATATAGCTAACTGGTGCTCAAAAATCAGCGACCTTCAGATTGCTGACAGCCGAAGACTATGCGATGCCTCTCAGTTCTGCTACTTAAGGGGGGGGGGGCGACGAACGAGTTTATACGACATCGTCGGAGAGACCTACTTTTCCCCCGAACGTTAGCCAACGTATCAAATTAAAAAGTTTAGGGTGGGCAACAAATATATCTCATAGGCACCTTTTTTAGCAGGACGTCAAAGTACAAATTTTAGTTCGAAAAAATGGGATTTTTCAAAAAGGTTTTTTCAGCTCCGGCGGGTTAACGGTTTGTACCCAATTCTGAAACTTTCAGCCATATATGTTAAGTGTTACTAGTGCTAAATATTAAAAGTATTCCGGCTTTCGAGCGTTGCTTCCTTCTTCAGCTATAGCAGCTCAAAGTTTGAAATTTGGCAAAAAGTTGCAAAGCGACCGTGCGCCGCTTTCGATCTAATAAAATGGACAGCCCCTAGCCTACCCCAGCTTTTTACCAAATGTTAGGCTATAATAGGGGCAAACTGTCTGTGAGTTTCGAGGGTTTTGGCTTTCTGGTTAGTGTGCTAGCAAACTTTTTGTTCAGAAATAACCCTTATTTTTAGGCCTGAAAAGCTCACATCTTCGAAATGGCACCAAATAACAGCGACAATATCGATAATATAATCCAGCACTGCGAACGCAGGGATTAATTAAATCACGTCATTTATACCAAAGTTAAGACAGATACTTGGAGTATTAATTGCAGCAAAATTTGGCTCATTTGGTAAACTACAGCTCATTAGAAATTAGTTAACCTCCACCCGTATAGACCTACAACACCCAATTTTTCGCACTTTGATCGTATAGCACAGAAAACTAGGCAATGGTTTAAAGATTATTTTACACGATATCAAAGCACTATATGTCAGAACTAATTCCTGAAAATTTTGGTACCGTGCCTTGCACATAGCGACCAGGGCGAGGCCAAGTTTGTGTACGTGTCATGTCGAGCTTTCGACCGATAACACCAACTTCAGATGGCTCCACAGGACGCTACGCTGCATGGAATTCTTTCAAACTTTAAACTATTTTACACTAAACCTAATACTATTATGTGGCAAAACACTAGCTAGCTTTTCCAACATCGAACTTTTAGTGAAATTCGTAGCCCCCTTAAACAGGTTCAAAACCTAATTTGCATATTCCGAAACAAAAACTCTGTCAAAAGCTGGCCCTGTGTTGAGAATAGAGCTTCTGAATAATATAATGTAATGAGGCGGCGTGACGTCAGTCCTCTAAAAATGTTAATGTATGTGTTTGAATTTATTTTAGGTTGAAATTGTGTTAGGAATATTATTAAGAATGTGTGCAATTTAGTTTGAAAATATGTTGTGAAAATTATTTGAAATTTGTATGGAAAGTGTGTGTTGAAATTTGTTTAAAAGTCTTCTTGTTGAGTTTTAGGTGTGTGTATGTGTAAATTATGTATATGTGTGTCAGCCAGCCTAGCCAATAGGTGGCGCTGCTGAGACGTCTATTTTCTCTAGAAGCCTCTCCCAGCATCTTGTCTTTCAAGGGGGTCTCAAATTCATCCAATCAAATTCCTGCACGCTGGCCTAAAACTAGTTCTCTCTAGACTGTCTCAAAATTGATTCAGTCTCGTGTTTTCTTTCGAACTGTGTGGTCGTGTCTACTTTTAAGCTCCCGATTCTGGCCCCATTATTTGCTGTGCTTTATTTAACTCGCATTAACCGTCCAAAGTGGGTACCAATTTGGACTTCAGTACACAGCTCCAGGGTGACCCTGTTGAGCTACGTCCTCATTAGTTTCTTGAACTGTTTTTATTAGAATTTTCTGCTTTTATTATGAAACTTTTTCCTTTGAATACTTCCTATCTAAAACTTTTCTTCGAAGTTCTTTAAAATTATTCTGATAGTCTAGGTCTCTCTGTTAGGTTAGTTAACTGTAATTTATTCATTGTAGTTTTCTCTGTTTGATAAAAATTGTGTAACTGTATTTTCTCTTCTAATCTTGCTCTATTATTTAGTTAGGTTATTTCTCTGCACTGTAGTTTGTTCAAAATTTTGTACACATTTTTGGGGTTCGCCCCTCTTATCCAGCATAATTTTCTAGTAAATGTGTGGTCTCTTTCTGGACCATTTTAGGGCGACATTTTAGATAGGTTTTTGTATTTGAACTGTATATTCGGTAGGTAGGTTTTTCTGAGAATAATTGGGTAGGTAATTAGTAGTTTTAAGCGTGTATATTTCAGCAAATTTTGGGGTAGGCCTTTTATACTTGAGTCTGTGCTCTTCATCGGTGGTTAAATTTCATTCGGTAGGTAGTTAGGTCGACTGGAACTACATCTCCTCCAGGTTCAGGCTGCCAGTCCACGACCTTATTTTTTATTTTATCTAGTTTTTAGTAACTTTTTCTTCGGTTCTCTTATTTTTATAGGTCTATATTTTCAACAAATTTTTCTGATCTCATCCAGTTTTTCTAAATTTTTCTGTGCGTTTTACTGCATTTTTACCGGTAATTTCGGAGCAGTGTCTACGTTACGTATACACTGATAAGTAGTTAGACCACGTTACGTGCGACTAACTGTAAATTATGTCGGTTTTGCATTCTCCTGTGAAATCGTCCAAGGCCACAGCTAAGCCGGATGATCCGACTAGCTCGAGTGACTGGATGGATAAAAGGCCTTTAAATCATCATGGTTTTGGGCGGCTCACGTCAAGCCAGCCAGCATTGAGTAAGAGTTCCTCTACTCAATCAGCGTCTAGCCGAGCATCCTCAAGCCAAGAGCTTGACGGTGCAGCATCTAGCAGACCAGTGCTCAGGTCTGATACGGCTAAAAGTAAAGCCTCTTCAAAACAAGAGGTCGATGAAGACGCTTTGGATCCGGGTGACCCGGATGCCCAGCATGAGGATGGGACCTCTAATAACCCGGGTGAATTTCAGTCTCCGGTATCGGAAGACCCCAGTGAGGAGGACTGGGATGAACAGGCGACTATTCAAGACCAGCTGGAATATGTCCGACGTAAGCTAGCCCGCATCGGAGCTGACCTCCGGCGGCAGGAGACCGGTGCAGATGTACCGGGACGGTCTCTGCCCGGCATGTCGGACATAAAGGATTTACGTGACTTTTTGACTCAACTGGAACTGGAATTATTCCAGCAACGCCAACGACTCGGCTCAGATAGCACGGTTATGCGCCGCCAGCCCGGCATCATGCCATTTTTGCCATATTCCCGCCCTAAATTACAACAGAAGGATAGCT
>JASAND010024621.1:0-23236 GCA_030248195.1 Trissonchulus latispiculum
GGTTGCAGTAACGTTAGCAGAAGAGCTCCGTAGAAGAGCTGTAGGGATAGTAGCCGAAGAGCGTTAATAAGTCTGGGTAACACAGGGTAATCCCGCAGGGACCCCGCCCAGGATGATAAGTAAAGAGAAGCGTAATAGTAGGTCTGGGTAACATAGGGTAATCCCGCAGGGACCCCGCCCAGGATGATAAGTAAGAAAGCAAGTGTAATAGTGTCTGGGTAACACAGGGTAATCCCGCAGGGACCCCGCCCAGGATAAGTAGGAAGAAGCGTAACGGTATCTGGGTAACACAGGGTAATCCCGCAGGGACCCCGCCCAGGATAAGCAACGGATTATAATTAGTAACGTTGGTTAGTAGTAATATTCGGTAAGGGCCTAGATGGCCATAAGTGCTAGTAGATATAGAATAGGAAGTAGTCGTGTAGCTTTAGATAATCATATAATAGGTGGTTAATGAAGTGATTACGAACGCACCGCACCGTACGCGAAACGCAAGCCTTTATCCGTCTTTCAGGAATTTATGCATTGATATTCATGCGATTGATGAACTGGTGAAGTGATGATTGCATTCTGATATAAGTTGTGGTTGTTGGGGGAGTTCTCAATTGTTTTACCTTCTCCCCCCTAGTTAAAAACCTAGCTCTTTTACTTGTGGAGGCTGTAATGGAAAAGGAAAAATAAAACCTAAAAGGGGCTCAAGGAAAAGCTCAATCGGTAGTAGGTCATGGTCCTTAAGGGAATTGATCTGAGTTTCTAATGTGTTGGTTATGAATGGTGTGTTTGTGAAATCTTGATGTGAAACGTGAAACGTCCAAGCAAGCGCTGACCCCTCTTGCTGATCAGCTGGAATCCAGTGCAACAAACGAACTCACGAAGAAGACCCCTACAAAGGTTGGCTGCAGAGAATCTCTGATTTTGGAACACCACCTTTCGGAGATCCGGTGCCTAAGTCTACTTCTAGCAAGTGGACGCGCTGACCTTCCGTGTAATCAAGTGCAGAGCGTTTTCTGTCACTAGACCGGAGAGCAGAGCGTTTTCTGTCTCTGGAGACTAGCAACTTCATTACAAATACCAAAGTCATGACAGAGTGAAACTGTTTAAAATCTAATTATTCGAGTTTTCAAAACTTTATTTGATTTCTTTCTCTTTACATTCTTAGTTAAGGTTAGCTAAGGTTAGCCTTAGCCGAAATGTCAAAAACTCAGCGTTTTACTTATTTGATGGTAACAAATTGTGGCAATCTACTGTTCTTTATATCAGTAGCAGTATATTAACTCCTTGTATCCTTTTTCCAGGATTTCATTAATAGTAAGCAATTTCACAGCCAAAAATTGTTTCTGTGCAACGCAAACCAGTACAAGGAAGTGAATCTCTGCGAATTTTTAATTAGATTTCTTAATTGTAAATACACAAATTAAGTTAGTTGTCAAAGCAACTTACAGCCAACTCTCAAAAAATGCATGCAAACTGCTGATTTTTCACGTTAAACAGATTTTAAACATAGTACGAGGTATGTTTAGAATCTAATTAAGTTTTCATAAGCAATCAGATTTTAAACAGATTTAAATATATTTAAGTTGGTGCAATGCCTTGGTTACGTAAATATATTTAACATCTGTTTAAAATCTGATTTCGCTAATTGGATTTTAAACACATTCGGTGCAATCGGGTGTAAGATGAAGTGAAAGGTTAAACTATCTCCGGTTCTTTTCTGGATTGAGTGGAGAGTCTTCCAGCTTCCACAGAGCATAACCAGCCTGATTTGTATTGCACAAGATAATGTATTAAGATCAGTTTGTTCTTATTCTGTTATGTATTCTTAGGTTAGATTCGACAAAGAAAATCTAGGAAGGTGATACTAGAGTGCAATGAGCGGGTGTTTACGTGGCATTTGCAATAAAGAAAAAATTGGTTTGGTTAGGGGTAGTGGAAAGTAGAACTCACCTGTCTCCTCCACCTATTCGTTTGGGAATGCTCTGAAAGTGAAGCATAATAACCTATGATGTTATGTCAGATTTATATTTTATTTATACGACAAATTAAGCTTCAAATATATTATCACGTTATCAAACATCGGTATTAGGTTGCTTGCCAGTTCCATACAGCTGGGGTAAACAAGCATCTATATTCCATTAACAATAAATTGATTAATTACTGATCCGGATGATTTATAAAATTAAAACTTTGAGCGGAATAATTGAATGGCAAAATGATCAATATGGAAATAAATAAAGGATCCAGCCTCATGAGTGACACAGGAACCAAATTGTTGACCCACAAAGCATTGCCAGGGTGGTAAATATCGGGCATCAAAGTATCTCTTTATATGACGGGCTATATCCATTTCAGCCTTAAACTTTTCCAACGCCTCCTCTGTAATTTTGATTACATCCTTTTGAAGTTCACCGTCCATATCAACTCGACAGATTTTAAGAGGAAATTTACAGTCTAATCCTGGAGCTGGATTGTGCCTGGCCAGCATTGTCACGCCAGGAATATATACCTAAAGATGCAATGTGCAATACATTGGTTACAGTGGTGTTTTTCGAATTTGTTAAGAAACACAAACGATGACAAGAAATGATAGTTCGGAAACCTCCCGGAGCCATTGATTCCAGATGTTTTTTTACCTATGCTTTACCTGTTTAATTAACTAGATAATTATTAAAACCTTCGTTTACTAAATGAGCCTCTTTTTGAATTTCTTAATACCCGGAAAAAGCCAGATTTTTTACTCACTATACCTTGTGATAAAATGGCGGTTCTAATTCCTTGCGCAGCCACAGCTTCCTGCAGCCACAGCACCGTAGCCACAGCCACATCGCTGTAGTGCTTTTCTAAATGACCCCATTATTGAATAAATTTTGGACAAACAAGCAGATTATAAGCAAAAGTATTTTAGCGAAGAAGAAGAACTGAAGCGCGCTATTGAAAAGAACTCTAACATAAGCACTGTGGGGCTACCTCAGAAGGTAGTTGGTGGGCAAACAATCGAAAATAGTGAGCATAGTGATTGAACTGAACCAACTAAACTAGGAGTAGGCTTGGCGTATGCTTTTAAGTCCGTGTATGTTTGCTCATATTTGATGGTTGAAAGGCTTATTGTTACGCAATCTTTTCCGTACTTTTAGTTAAAACTACAATTGTTTTTGGCGTTGTTTAGTTACTCTTGATTGGTGTTTATTTGCTCATTGGTACTCCTGACTACTCTTCAGTTACTCCCAGTTTGTCCGTGTTACTCACTATGCTGTTATTGTTTGTAAGAGGTTCATATGTTGTAAGAGTCGGGTATTGTAAATTTACTATTTAAAAAGATGAGCAGCTGGAATTTTGATGATAATATAGGCTATTTAAGGAAACATTAGAATAGTATGTTATGAACCTGAAATGTCTAGAGGGTATATTCTTTGTTGGTCCACATCTAGTTTGGTCCACACGCTCTTATTGGTTGAAATTATTGACACAACCAGCCATAAAAACAAGCCCCGCCTTCGCAATACGTTTCCTAGTTAGTAAGTATTCCATCAAACAAAATAAAACACTGTAAGGAAACTTTTAATAATAAACAAATTCAATGTAATTTTTCAAAAACGATAACATACAATCTCAAACCATAACTTCGATAACAAATTCTTTTCTTGCGTTTTTGTTACAGTATTTATTTTTTATACAAATATAGTTTGGTCTTCAAGAGTCTTGCCCAACGAACAAATTAGTTTAAAATATATATAAGTAATAAGAATGATTACTTTAATAGGGAAATAATTTTGAATAAGTTTGCAACGTTGTAATCGAAATGTAAAAATGGTTGCCCTTAAAAGGGCAGCTGGGATAAGCATTACAATGCTACGTATATGCTATCTTGATAATAAATAAACTTTAAACGGTTATTAACTTTAAATTATTAGAAGCTAATAAACTTTGTAAAAATCTTTAGCATTGTTGAACCTTGAATTTAAGTTTCACAGCAAACAAAACTCAGTAGTTCTTAATTAAAAATTAAATGAAACGACGTTTTTTATTTTATTATGAAAACACCTTCAATTTTTATGAAATAAGAAAAGACAAAAACTAAAAATTTTAGATTAACAATTTTTGATGCAAGAAACTGTTCAGTATTTTAAGTTCTTCAGTGAATTTGGTAGTGCTCTTTGTGCAGTTAGTCATAATACGGGAGCAGTTCAGTTTGCACAAACAGTGTAATCTCAGTCTTGTACATAAGGCCAGCCTTCTTCTTTCTCATTGGTTGATTTCCGACCAATGAAATGTGTGGACCAAACTAGATGTGGACCAACAAAGAATAAACCGTATATATAAATGTATATGAGTATGTGAAGAAACAGAAACAGAAAATGTTGCAAAAATCTTTGCTATCTGTAGATTTACTACTTATATTAGATTACAGACAACATTTAACATTTTTCCAAAACTTTTGCAACTTCATAAAGCTTTTCACAACTTTATAAAGCTTTTAAAACTTTTTGCTGCCTGCAGATTTCATAATTAGATTTTTAAACAAATATTTTTAAACATTTAAAACTTTTAGCAACTTTATGAAACTTTTTACAACTATAAAATTTTTTCACAGGTTTTGAAATCTTTTTGCAACACTGTTCACATCACAACTATGAAAAACGTCTGACCATTATTTCAATTAGGTTTACCAGATTAATAATTAGCAATAATAATTAGGTAAAAATATCTGGCTCCCTCCGACTGAATGCGGGAGGCAGCTCTGGGTCCCTCCGATTCTGAATGCTGGAGGCTGTGGCTGCGGGAAGCTGTGGCTGCGGGAGGTTTTAGAACCGCCATTTTATCACAAGGTTTAGTGAGAAAAAACATCTGGCCTTTTTCGGGCATTAAGAAATCTCTGAACTCTTTCAAGAGAACGAAGGTTTTAATAATAATTAACTAGTTAATTAAACATGTAAATCATAGGTAAAGAACATCTGGAAATGAGTGGCTGCGTCTCCGGGAGGTTTCCGAACTGTCATTTCTACACTACTCTTTGGTACAAGAAGTATTCAAATCATTGTTGTGACGTGGTGGAGTTATCACACCACACATCCGTTGCAGTAACCTACAATCTGCTTTCGCTCAAGTGAGAGTGTGTTCAAGTCATAATTTGGAAAAATATTCTATGAAAAGTTTTCAGGCATTGGCAAACTAGGTTAAAGGAGTCACCACTAGGGTTAACTTTTTCAACTTTTATATTCAATGACCAAAAATTGGATGCTTTTTCTTCCGATGGCCATAATTGTGAATTTTGTTGAAGTATGATGCCAGTGTCATTTTGGAAAGAACGAAAGAAAATGTTAGAATCTATGGAAGTGCACAAAGTTCCAATATGCATTTCTTGTTTGTAATCTGAACTTGGGGAATTGAAATAGTTCATCTTTTATGACAGACCCAGCTAATTCTCGTTTCTGTTAAAGAAATGGCCCAGTTAGATTCTGATATCTTGTGTAACTCAGTGGTCCTAAACTTCCCTGTCTTGAGTTCAGCCTTTTAACATGAACGACAATTATATATAAGATTTTCAAATTCTACCAATTTCTTCATTCTTGTAGACAGTCACTCAAAGTGAAAGCACTCGATTAATTGAACAACATAACCTAATTAAAATTTTGAGCTTGAATGTAATACGACATTTTGATGCTCTTACCTACACGAAATATACATCAAACTACACTAAAACGCGCTTACACAAAGAAATTGGTTGTCGTTTACTTCAAAATAAAAGACAGCTGCTACGTTTTGGGTGTCTATCATCGAGCTCATCACTTTTAGAAAAATTGCTAAAGGCACTGACTGAAGACAGGTGTATGATATTCCCGCCAGTTCCAAGTCTGTAGAAAGGTTTACCTAGCCTATTTAACAGATAAACTTTGGAAATGCCGACTTCAAAATTTCTGACGACTGATTATGATGATAATTTTAACAAAAGCGGAACAATAGTATTCTATGAGTTTAAAGATCACTTTAACTCCAATTCGAGATCCCCATCGATTCATGCGTCTATTTCTTCTGTACGGAAGTTGAGTAAGAAAAAGGTGGGTCCTTAGGCTTGTCGTATAGTCCAATTGTTACAGTACTATCAAAAGTAGGAGAGCTAACCGCTCATTACCTTGTTTTTCTGCGAATACGGTTACAATTGAAAGACTGTTTTGCTTCAGATAACATAATCTACAAACAGGTTCACATTTTCTCTTGAACGGTGGCATGATTATTGTTCTTAATTGTTCTAGTTTTTGGCTTTGATCTTCTCTCACATCGGACTTTGCAGTTTGGTTGCCGGATATGCAATAATGGGAGCCTTTCTTTTCCGGGCAATTGAACTGCCTGAAGAGCTCAAACGGAAAGGACACATTCGAAATGATACTGAGTTTGTAAGTGAGCATTTCCATGGGGTAATCTTAATCGTCAAGTTATTTAGCATTGCGTGTCTCTTACAACTTTAATACTCTGCACTTTGGAATTTTAATTACAATTTGCGCGTTTTTTTTGAATAACTACCTACCTTTAATCTTCCTTAATTTTTTTCTATAGTTAAATTTCTCTATTCATTTATAGCTTTCTGCATAAAAACTTTGATGACTGTTAAATATAGGTATCCCATTTTCTTATTTTCGTTAGACCATTCTGGAAATAAAAAACTAAGAAATCTACTGAGTCAGTGAAGTGATGAAACTTTATTTCATAGAACCTGTTGACGCTGATGTATGCTTTCAGCAGTTATTAACAGTGTTTTGCACCAGATAAAAAACTTTTACATTTTCCATTTTATTTCTGACAGCTGTTTTTAACCACCAACTTGTGTTCACCTCAAAAGGCAAAAGTAGAAAAAATGAACAAGAACCAAGAGCAGGTCCGTATGCCTTAGGGTTTAGACTCGTTTCAGATATGGCAAGCAAGAAACATTTCAAGTGTTGACCGGATTATCCACAGACAAGCAATTCAATAATCTCAAACAAAAGAAAAGATCTAATTATATATGGCTAGGCATTGAAAGGATATGCACTCATATACGCCCACTTATCTAAAAGTTTCGTCGTTGAGGCTTGTCAACCAGTCCACAAGGAGCTATAACCACATAATTTTTTAAACGTTCTTACTTTACAGAAACAGTTTATAATTTAAAAATGTTTATAAATCTGACAAGCGCTGGTGTATGTGGAGATTCAAGCAATTCAAGCAACCAAGGAGCCCGAGGAGTAGTCCAGCACGAGACGATAAAGTCACCCACCGATACCGAGTACCTTTGAGATCAGGACCTAGGCGTATGTGGAGCAGGGAAGTGTGGAAGTTGAACTTTTCGATTAGCATTAAAAGTAGAGAATTCGTCCGACCGGATTGAACCACTGGAAGAAACCACTTTCGGTGTTAAGCGTGCTATCACTACTAGTCGGGACTATCAGCCTGAACTTGCAGGTCTGGTTTATCAATCTCTCGTATGCCTGCTTTACTTAACTTGCGTATACTACCACTTAATTAGTGCCGTCGCAAATCAGATGGCGTTCCGAATCACATGTCTGCTCCTAACAGGAAATATTTGGGAATAGCAATTTTGGATACATCTGCATCAGAAAAGTCGAATTTGGAAAAAGAAAACTAAGCTCATGATTAGTAGGCATTTCGTGAAACACATATTTCCCATAGTGTAGCTGTAATGTAATGCAAAAACAATATCTCATATTAGAAAGTATTTAGGAAAACTTTCTTTACAGCCTAAAAATAATAAAGCGACGTCACAAAAACCAATGTAAAACGAAGTCCTGGACTGTCTAAAACTATTAAATGGAACTGTATTTGAGAGTGGTCAATTTCATTCTAGTCAAAAGCTACAAATGAAAAACAAGTAGGCCCCTAAAAGGGGCATTATCCCGCTGTTGAGGGAGCAATCGTGTAATACCTAATATGCATCAATCAATCGTGGGAAACTGCCTTAGCTTGCAGTATACAACCCAAACAGTATACATTCATTATCTCAATTCTAATCAACAGTATGATATTCGTCATTTCGGTTACTTTATTCAAGAGTACATAATGATAAGAGTATGCCACTAGACAAGCTGTCTCTTATCAGAGCAAAAACTATGCTCTGCTCGCTAACGGCGCACCACCCCCCCCGCAAATCAGACCCTAGTGACCCCCCCCCGCAAACCAGTACCTAGTCGAAACGGGGGTACGCTCACTGGCTCTATGTTTATGTGCTTAAGCTCGAAAACACAAGCAGTGCGTGCGCGAATTTGGTGCCTGCTTCGAGCTTTAGAACACAAACATAGCGCTCAAAATTCTTTGAGGTGATGGGTCTAAATTGCGGGAGGGGGAGTCAGTGGGCCGTTAGCGAGCAGAGCATAGTTTTTGCTCTACTTACTATGTGCTTACTATATGTACTCTTGCTTTACTGCATTAAAGATGGAACCTGATCATCTGATCAGTTCGTGTAACGATTTCGACGGCTTCGTCGGTTAAATGTCTCGACACCTCCGGTTTTGTTTAATTTGACACAAATTTCACATCGTTTTGCTGGCACATAATACACTGTAATAAGATGAAAAATGATTGACTATGGATTGCTCACAATATCACGTTCTAATTGTGCATTCAATGATTTGATTATTTTTCCTGGTTTCTTTTCTAGATAATGATTCAGCTGAGAGACTACACCATATCGCAGGACAAAATAATTCCGAAAGAATGGAAGAAAAAGGCGGAAGAAGTCTTAAGGGCCTATGAAGACAAACTTGTGAGGGCGGTTAACTTAGAGGGTTACGATGGAGATGATGATAATGTGAAAACTCAGTGGACCTTTTCAGGAGCCTTGCTCTATTCTTTCACTGTCATTACAACTATTGGTAATGTTAACTTTTCGAAATAATGATGACTTCCTATCGTTTAAAGTCTACAGTAGAAGGACTAATTATTGATACATACCTACAACAAGCTAGCAAAAAGATAATGGACGCAGGAATGGGTACAAAATTAAATAACTACTGGCTTGGTTGTCTACTGAAGTATATTGCGATTAAAATCAGCGGGGAACAGAGCTTCAAACTAGAAACATCGCTGTGGCATGATCCTGTCCTGCTTGAGTCGAACCATGGAAAATGCCAAATAGATTAAATGTTTCGTTTCTAGGGGCCTTTTCGCGCGCGAGTTAAACGAGTAGAGTTAAACGAGTTAAAGTTAAATATTTTAACCCCTGTTCGCGCTCTCAGCGAGTTAATTTTAACCCTGCCTGTTTTAACTCTTTTAACTCTAGCAGGGTTAAAACGAGCAGAGTTAAACGAGTTAATTTTAACCCCTGTTCGCGCGAGCACCGAGTTAAAAAGCGTTTAACTCGTTTAACCCCAGCTCGTTAAAATTAACTCATTTAACTCTTTTAACCCTGGCGCGAAAAGGATCGAGTTAATTTTAACTCGTTTAACTCGCGCGCGAAAAGGCCCTAAGTTATGTAAACCTTAGTATGTCCGGAAACACCTGAGGGATGTGATTTGCAAGATTTTGGGAGGATTTGTAAGAATCTCCTCAAAATTGAAACTGTTGGAGAACTCTGAAAAAATACATACCTTCACACTTTGCATGCTCTGCAAAATGTGGACACGGACAGGCTAACGTAAAATATCAGTATTCCATTATTAAAGTCTACATGCTTTCCCTTGTTCTTGCTTACTTCAATTTAATTTACTTGCAATTCACAGGATTCACAGTATTCTATTTACTCACAATTAATGTATAGGCTATGGCCACATCGCACCACGAACACAGCTTGGTCAGATGGTAACAATTTTGTATGCTACAATTGGTATACCCCTGATGTTGATGTGTCTAGCCAATATAGCAGAAACTTTGGCACAAATTTTCACCTTTGTCTATTTCAAAATCTGCTGTGCTTACTGTCGATGGAAGGCCAAGCGAAAAGAGGAACTACGAAGGCAGCTGGCTATCACCTATCGCGGTGTTACGGCTCTCAGAAGAGGTATAGAATAAAATCATATAGGATTATATATCGAAAAATAATAGACACAATCTTTTTGGGTGCTTTTTCTTGTTTTTCAAAGTAATTATCTGACTTTCAAATGTACTCACGAAAGACAACAAAATGATGCATGATCATGACAGCTCAATTTTTATCTCCAAGGTCAAAAAGCTCGAAAGAAAAGACAAAAGCCATTTAAGATTTAAGCCGTTGAGACAGTTTCTTCAGGACAACAATACTTAAGCTACCATTAAACTCTTGAAATTTGAAGTTACTCTGACTGTTCAGAAAGGCCTAAAATGCTTTCAAGATAAAAAGCCATATTTGGTATCAACTATATATATATATATATATATATATATATATATATATATATATATATATAATATATATATATATATATATATATATATATATATATATATATATATATATAAATCAAATCATACCTATGTACTATGAGGACCAGGAGTAGTAAAGCTGCCAGCAGATTTATTGTAAACGTTATTTTTACTAAGAATAATCATTTTTAATAGCTTTGAGTTGGAACATAAATAGATTAGGTATAACCATGTAATTTTTCACCACCCACTCTGTATATTTACTCATTGATTTTACAGGCTATTCACTTCGGTCAATTCCACCTCCAAGAAATCCTGGCGTTAAGCGATATGCCAGTTTTAAAAGTACCGGATCTGCCGGGAAGAAGCATTCACATGCATATGGCAATAACAGAATGCAACCTTCAACACCTCGATTGCGAGATCATAAGTGGGACAGCAGGTATATATATATATATATATATATATATATATATATATATATATATATATATATATATATATATATATATATATATATATATATATATATATATATATATATATATATATATATATATATATATATATATATATATATATATATATATCAACGACCAGTTCGGTGCCATTACATATTGAATGGTTGGTTTAAAGACTAGTTCTTGCGTATTTTCCAAGTATCGAGTTATCGAGTTTGTAAAAAGCAACAGGAAACTGAATGTTTTGTATCTTTTCCAATGCCGTCATTATTTTAAGCAAAACAGTGGGTAGAATACTGTTACTGAGCGTTAGGACTCGACCACCATAGTATCCGGTATGCGGTTCAGATCAGAAAACTGTTTTTAGCTTATCTTTGTCAATATTCGACTTGATCTCTCAAAACTCTACTTAGTAATTAATAATGTAATTCCCTGTTAATGCACGTCTTGTGCTGATATAATTAATAATGATTAATCTTTGATGTTTCAATATTTTAGATCTCTTCCAAGTCGCCACGGCAACAGGCGTGGTGAAGGAACCAGAGCCTTGCGAGGAGTGAGTAGTGCTATCCGAAAGCTGGACCCACAGAAAGTGCCCGCTGCTAAGAAGGGAATTGCGGCCGGCTTAGCAGCCACAATGGCCACAACTGTTGTAGCAAATGTGAGCACTGTGGCCACTGGAGCGTCTTCCCATCTAGGAAACCTATCTCATTTTTCCTCGGCTCTCAAGAAGAAGCTGGTCCATGCTGGAGATCTTATCTATGTGGGCGCTTCCAGGGCCGGAGCCAAGGCCAGTGTTGCTATGACAGGGGTGAAAGTGACCCAATCCTCTTGCCGGTGTTGGGCACCAAAGGTTGTCATTGAAAGTCCCCAGGAAATTCCTTCAAGCAAGGAAGGCTCGTCCAGCCATATGGCGGAAGCGGAATCGACTATGGTAAAAAGTGCCACACAAGATACCCTGAATTCCACAGATTCGATTTTGGAAGAACGATCACTGCAGGATCTGCCTCGACTGAAAAAGTTTGAAACAACAAATTCATCCATCGTTAGTTTAACAGGTGTCTCCAGTCCTATGCAGGCCGAAAAGTCAACAGTAAGCAGTATTCGTGGCTGCGAAAGCGCAGTTGCATCGCCACAGGAACTCTTCACCTACAAACCGCCACAGCTAAATCGCACGGCGGGCACAGCGTTTCGTGGTAGTCTGAAAAGAAACGGCGGCAGCTTCCGCGCCCCTGATAAGGAACGATCAGCTGACACTTTGTCGTCAGTGGAAGATGAAAGCTCTCAGAAGCTGATGCCTACGGATACGATGGTCGTTCTGGCAGAAGGGGCAGAAGAAGGTCATGGAATTGTTACAATCGCTTCCAGAAGATCTACAGGGGACTGGAGCTATCGTCCAGCGCCTCTTAGAAAGATTACAGTTCCACGTTAGTGATGACAAGTTTTGTATATTTAAAAGGTAGTTTATGACTTTTGCAACGTTTCGTTATAGTTAAAAACTTTTAGTATATACTAAAGTATTGTAATTAGCGTCTTGATGAACCACAACGGAAATGAACATTGTCAGTATAATTCAAGTAATCTTAAACTGTACATAAAGTGTAGTAAAATGCAGCAGTATTTTTGGTATTTAGCTCCTCCAAAAAGTACTGTCAGTAGCCAAGAACAAGACCAACGAATGCCCGTTTCTGTTGGAATTGTGATAGTTATCGGATTCATAATGGGCGGAGCAATTTTGTTTTCTGTTTGGGAAAAGTGGCAATTCTTCGACGGCGCATACTTCTGCTTCATTACATTAACTACTATAGGTAAGCTGCAATAGAACCCATCAAAGTCTGTGGTTCCACACACAAAACCAATTTATGTATAGTTCAAGTTTAGTTTATCTTGTAACAGTGTAACACGTTTACTGAATTTTATGCAGAACGCAGTCTTCGGTTTTGCATTGCACACCCAGCACTGAAATTAGGGGAAGTTGCCCAAATATGGACACCTGGGTTCCTAATACGGACAAGGGGTCCCAAATATGGACACACGCTATATCATAGCGGCAACATCAAAGGGCTAGCTTAGAGATACAGGTGTTAGCTGTCAAACAAAGCTCAGCTGCAACATTTACAAGAATATATAGTGTGTGTACCATAGGAGTTCTGTCTGTCTGCTTTGCAAACAATCTAGCTAGCTGCAGCATCAATGTGTGGGTCTGAATTAGAAAATAAACAGGTAAACCGCTTTATATTTTTCCGGTGTCATCAAACAATCAAAATGCAACGGTTTTAGGTTTTGGCGATTTGGTTCCTGGTGCTTCAATGGAACAGGACATTCAGGAATCGCTGATCATTTGTTCCATCTACCTTGTCATCGGTATGGCCTTGATTGCCATGTGCTTCAAGCTGATGCAGGACGATGTGGTTCAGAAGACCCGCTGGATTGGCGAGAAGATCGGTCTGTTGGCATCATCGAAACCGATCTGGTTCGATGAAGACGAGGAAGACGACGACGAATCCGAGGATTTGGAGAGCGAAGAAAGCGACGACGAAGCCGGACCGTTGAAACAAGGAACTGACGAAAGCACTGAAAAGCAGATGCCGACTATGGAGTCACTGGAATGGCACACGGGAGATGAAACGGCGGACAATAAGACGACTGCTGAACTTACATGAAACAAGGAACTGTTTAATTACAGAAGCCTCATAAAAAGCAATTTTTAGTCTGTGATGTACTTCTGTTTGTCCAAGTATACAGTGTGTTTTGGTTTTTGGATTTGCGTCGACTTTGCGTCCCGCTAAATTTAAGTTGCGTCCGGTTAAGGAATTTTGCGTCCAGGCAGAATTTTTGTTTTAGCGTGTTTTTTGTGCAAAAAATTGCCTTATTTATGAAAATTTCGATAATTTCTTTAGTGTAACATGTAACTATATATACTTAGAAAGTTGATACTGCTTCAGTAATGCACGATCGCAAGACTGCCTTTAGTATATAGATACGGTCCAATATACACGACGGGGGGCCTGGGGGCGGAGTACTCCAGAAGTTGAAGAATTAGAATTGTTTGCAATTACAGAATAATCTGTAATGAAATGTTTAAAAAGATTTTATTTGGCATCTGGCACAGCATTTGGCTAGAACTGTCACACCCCTTTTTCTGGACGTCTTTTCTGGATAGGTAAACTCCCTAAGCTTAAGCGAAGAAAAAAATAGCTGGTTTCGCTCTCTCACGAACGTAAAAGCATTTTATGCCATATATTATAGGTCATAATTACACACATGAAATATTTTTGTTTGTTTAGCAAGATCGTCAAGAGTTTTTGGTTGATTGATATGCTCTTCGACCAAAGCAGTGGCGATGCAGAAGTTTAAGTAGGATGAAAACTGACACAATACTAATGGCGGTTATGAATAGGATCATAATGGCCCGATGCGATTCCTGTTTCGTATTCTGGACAATTTCAGTAATATTTGTGAAATTGGCATCAGTGAACGCCGCCGTGTTAAGCAGGATCGTTTGCGTTTCGTGCTTTTCATTTGATTCTCGTTTTCGTCGCAATTCTCCATTCTCAAATAATAGATCACTAAAAGCAAAAATGACAGTACATCTATCATACATAAAAAATTGAGCCTCTATGGTAATAGGAATAACATCCTAACCAGCGTGTTTTCGTTTGGCTTTTGGCAATTTGGCTTCTACCGTTTTACCGTTTTAGTGATAGGAAGGAGGCCTCTACAACTTCTTAATCCTGTATTATTCCTGCAGGAAAACTTGAATTTGAATGTACTTTGGGACTGGTTAGATAGGTAGGTAGATAAGGTGTCCGTTCAAAACGTCTAAAGACAAAACTTCTAACGTTCATAACGTCTACCGACGAAACGTCTAACGACGAAACGTCTAAACTGATAAAACGTCTAATTTTTCTAAAATTGTGTCACACGTTCAAAACGTCTAAAATCATTTTTAAAGAATGCGAATCGGGATTAATGTTATTTTGAAGTAAATGTATTTTAAAATTACATTAAGCTAAACTCTACGTCTAGTTTATTGGTTCATTTTAAATTGTGTTTGTTTTTAAATATTTCTAAAAAATCCAGGGTGTGCAAATGGCTTGAGAATATTTATAAAATTTACAATTTACATTACACTTTTCAATTCTAGATATTTTAGAACTTATGCTTAAAATTAATAATTAATAATTAATCAGCAATCAGTGAAATCTGTTGCACCATCTTTACTGACTACAGTCAGTAATTAGTATTCAGTAATTAATCAGTGAATAGCCAATGACTAGTGGAATACTGAAGCCTATGCAGAAAATAAGAAGTATATTTGGGACAATGCCAGACCCTGCGACCCATACCCAAAGCGGCCTATAGGAAAACTGACCCAGACCCAAGTTTAGTCTAGAGGGAAAGTTTAGACGTTTTTTTAGAATTTTAGAAAAATTAGACGTTTTGTCAGTAGACGTTTCTTCGTTAGACGTTTCGTCGGCAGACGTTATGAACTTCAAAAGAGTGAATTTTGTGCAGAGCTTATTATTCAAGTGTCTGATAATGTATATATTTTGTGAGTGCTCAGATTTCAAAAATTTTAAAAACTGTAGCAAAAGAATTAATAAACGAAACTTAGTCGAGTTTTGTACATATTAAATTAAAGGTCTCTTCAAGCGAACATGTATGAATATGTATAAATTAAGCCGATTTAGGACGACACATGCTTCCAGAGGGTTGCCCGGATCGTTACAAACTTGGCTCATTTGACAGCTCTCATCATACTGAGTAAAAGTTCTAATTGGGTCATCGCTCAAAAAAGTGCCGCCGTGTCGGTTGCTTTTAAGGTCGTGAAGCTGCTTATCTTACGCATACGTAAAGATCCAAAGCTACAATTTTGAATACTCGTGTATAATGGTGAGGCGCAAAGTGCAACACAATGGCTTGACTTAATTTACTCACGGTCTGGTTTAAATCCTCCAAATTTTCTAAATTGCCCATTTTTGTAGCTCAAAGAGGGAATTACTTTCGCAGACATCATTTTTGAGCGATGATCCAATTAGAACTTTTACTCGGCGTGGTAAGAGCCCATCAAATGTATGGGCATATTGGAACGACGTGCCATCTCTGTTCGTCTTAGTTTATACATATTCGCGTTCTCCCGAACGAGACCTTTAATTTGAAACCAAACAAGACTAATTTTCGATTATTATTTCGGCTTGATGACCATAGCTGGGGCCCCCAGATTAAATCTAAGTCTTAATGACTTTATTGCGTACCCTGCTGTGCAGTTTCCAATTTGAAGTCTAATACAAAGGTCAAATAATGGTCAACTCTAATACACAGTGTAGAATATAGGAAATATTGGCATGTAAAACCTACGTATACGGTAGTTGACTCTGTGCTAAAAAGCAACATTTTATGAATAATCAAATTAAAACTATCGTTGCCTATTTTCATGGCTTGTTATGACTCATACGTATGATCTAGTTCAAAATGGCGGATCATTAGGCAGTTGGGGTTGTTCTGTGAAGCGGGTAGGTTGGTTGTGTATTAGGCTCATTTCTGCCATTTTTAGGTGTGAGTTACAACTAGTTCTATTTTGTGAGTAACTTTTATCTTTGAGATGGTTGCTGTTTTTATATGATAATCCTAATAAACACCTGCATTTGTATAGGATCCTTTTTAGTTCATTGAGCGAGCCCTAATGTTAGTCTAATTCGACATCTCATACAACTCATCTTTACTTGACAATCGGACATCACACACCTTCGACGAGAACTTGCAACTTTACGGTCTGTGATTTCGTGAATCTAGCACCAGGGTTTTATACCCGACAAAAGTGGCGACCGTAACAGTGGTAGATGTCCAAAAATTTTTCTAGACCTACCACTCATAGTATAATACGAAAATTACACGAAAAAGTGGTACCTTTTTATGAACTTCCTCAAGCTGAGAAAGCAAATTCGAGACTTCAAAAATGGCAGAAATGAACAGTGCGGGGAGTGACATTTTTGGGGGAGAAAGTCCGTGGGGGCCCCCTAACCCCCATCCCACCCCCGGAGCGACGGATCAGTCTGGGGGGAATCGCCCCCGGCCTCCCCCTCGTTCAGATTCTATTCCATGTACGCAGCAGAATGGGGGGTTACCCTCCGTTTCGCCTAGTTTGTTAACTTTTCAATGTCCACTTAGGGGGGCTTCTCTTAGGGTTATGACTGATTCCTCCACTCCCCAGCAGGATGAAAATTGGCGGGGTGGGGTTAGTTGGTCTACGTTTTATGCTCCCCCTCCTCCTACAGTGTCTGTGTCAGAGTTTAGTAATATTCTGTCGGGGCGTTACGGCCCTCCGAGACAAGAAAGTGAGGATGTTGGAAGTTGTTCCGGGAGGGGTCTTCCCCCCTTGTCAGTCGCTCCTGGGTCTGGGGGGGGTGAGCCCAGGTACTTCCCCGTCCAGTAACCAGTCAGAAACTACCGTGAAGTCCCTGTCTGGGAGGTCTGACGCCCCCTTGTCAGAATCGGGTCGGGGGAAAAACCAGGATGCTGAAAGTATCCCCCGGCGGAGTCCCCCCTCGTCAAAAGTGATGGATATTGACCCGTATTTAGAAATGGCAGCCGAAAATGGGGAGAGCGACTTGTATAGCTTGATGCAAGATTTTTTAGACCGTCTGTGTAAAAATAGCGGGCTAGCCCCCCAACGGTTGTCAAATATATGTCGCCAACAGCAAATTAGTTCCGGAAAAATTCAAAATAGTGGTGAACAGATACGGGGATCCTCGGGGGAGGGCAGAGAAACCCCTGTGGGTGACCTGATTCAGTTAGTGGACAGTCAGACCTCCCCAGTTCAGGGTCCTGATTCGGTGCAAGCTGCCCCGGAACGGACCCTGACTCCCTCCCAACCTGTACAAAATGCTTCGAATTTTCAAATTTTGGGGGGCGGTCAAGTTGTGGGGGCCCAGAACGCTCCTCCACCTCACGCTGGCCAAACTGGGGTGACTAATTGGGGACAAAAAGAAGGTTTTGAGTGGGTATCGCCGTGTGAACAGTACCCAAAGGATACATGTGGGGAATTTCGAGCCTTTGCTCCCGCTCAACTGGCTCCTGCCCAAGTGCCACAGAATGCGGCTCCTACAGTGCAGCAAATTGTCTGGGGTGCCCCACAGTCCGGTGGCTATCAATACTGTATGGTGCCTGTTGCAGCACAAACCCCAGTGCAAATTTTGGGGGGTCCATCCATTGTCTCGGGACAAGCGACAAGTGTCCCTGCGTATACGGTGCTTGCTCCTGCCTGTCCCGTAGGGGCTGGGTGCGGCCAGAATGTGACAGTGAACGCCCCTGTTAGTGCTTCCAACACGGCCGGAGCTGTTCCTGCCTCATCTCTGGCTGGATCCGGTCCCGAACCTCCTCCGGGGTCTCCTCCAGGCGTTGGCCCAGCACGTGTTTCAGGACATAGCCATGCGGTGGTCATTCCCGCAAAAGATTGTGACGAAGGTCAGGTATTTTCTGCGACTCCCCTGTCGGGTAAGACATTTTATGGAGCTGGTCCGAGACATGCCAGTCAGGCTACAATGGAAGCCGCGGATATTTCGGTTGCTAAATATAATGCAGCTTTATACCGGACATATATGGAAATCCTACGAGAGGTCCCTAAATTTGAGCCGGATGCTATGTATATGGATGACTGGCTCCCTCAATTTGTTTCGGCAGCCACGATTCATCAGATCCCGGAGGATCAGTGGGCCAGGCTCTTGTATAATAAGCTGGGAGGTAAAGCGCAAGTTTATGCATCGAAGGTGGGTCCAAATATTACAGACTCTTTTGAGAAGATCACGGAGTCCCTATGTTCCCAATTCCCGAAGCCACAGATAACGATTCAGGAGCGGTATACCATGTTTGTCAACAGGAAACAAAAACCGGGAGAAACTGTACGTACGTTTATTTCAGAGTTGCAAGCTATGGCCTTGGACATTTGGCCGACCTCGGAGGAGAGGGATAGACACTGTGCACAGCAGGTATTTGTGGGGGTAAATCCCCGCTACGCCATGACCTTGGCTGCTATTTTTTCGCACGGGGAACCTACTATGGAAGAGCTCCGACGGGTCATTGATAAATTGGATTCGAGATTGGTCAAATGTCAGCCTGAGGAAGTTATGGACGCAGTAGCCCCAATTTACCAAGTCGAATCTAAAGAGGGGGTAAATGCTGCTAAATTTGATTTTGCTAAAGAGTTGCAATCTTTGAAAGAATATTTTGAAAAGAAGTTGGAGAATTTAGTTAAACCTGAGGGGCCCCCCGGGCCCAGATGCCAGTTCTGTGGGAGGAGGGGTCACGACCCGGATCGATGCTGGGACAAAAACCCCCAGCTGGCTCCCACCTTTTGGAAAAATAAAGGGGGTCGGCACGAACAGGTGGCGGGGGTGGAGGCTTCCTCTGCTCGTCCTCCTATACCTCAACCTGCGCATAATTGTTACGCATATCCGACTTCACAGGTGCCTTGTGCCCCTGTGCCGGTGTATACGTATGTGCAAAAACCCGTAACACAACTATGGCAACCGGCTGCGGGATATCAGGTCGTGGGGGCCGCACCTGCCGCATCTGCTGCACCTGCCGCACCTGCCGCGTCTGCCGCAGCTACCTCTGTCTCGGGAGAAGCCAAAGGGAGGGCCCACGCTCCTCAACCCTCCCGTTCACTCCCGTCTGTATCCCAGGTTAGCCAAATGGTGAATCGGCTTCATGTTGGTTACATTGAAGCAGTACCAAATTTTGATCGAACACTCGCAGTTTTGCTGGCAAGCTCACCGAATACTCTGATTCCCCCCTTCATGGCAAGGGCGATAGGCACTATTTCCCCAACTCAAAATTATGTAAAGGTGCCAGCGAGTTTTGTTCAACCCACGGCTGTGATGTTATGGGAGGTTCCTAAAGTTTCAAAAGGGCAGGAATTAGCTTCTGTGGTTGACGAATCGCTGGGCACTCCTCCCCAAAACATTGACTTAGTTCGTATCGCTCACCTTGCCTCTTACCCAGCACGTGCGCACGAAATTGGGACTTTTCTTTCGAACAAGGGGGGCGACAAACCACTTTCCGAAATTTCTGTCACCCCTACCTCCTCGCTTAAAGAGGGGGTAAAGGTTTTCCAAAATTTTACCGTGCGACAAGCTCCGGAACAGGAGCTTCTGGGACAGAATGTTAAAGAGGGGGTTGCTCCGGGACTGACAATCCCTGAGCGATCTTCTCTTGCTGTGGGGGACCTTGAGTTTGAGAAGGTCCCTGAGCCCACTTCTGTAATGGCCGAAGTGCGGGTACCTCCTGAGCCCTCGGTGTCCCCACAGCCGGAAAAATCGGTCACTGGAATGTCTTGTTGCGGAGACGTGTCTGCAGATGACTCGCACCATTTCGGATTAATTCCTCCTAGCACTTTGTTTCTGAGGAAAGTTGCTAAAGAGGGAGTAATTTTTACCCAACATACGAATTTTAACACATACATGTGCATTTGCACAATTTTTGCTTTGTATTCACTTGTTTTAGCACTATATGTTTTCAATATTGCAAGCACATTTCTTAATCACAATCATAATTCATTCACAATAATTTTACTGAAGTTTCATATTTTCACTTTTACCTTTTATAAAAGTTTTGTTATTTTTGCCAACTGCCACAGTTGCAATGTCCCACCTATACGTGCTGCACACTCTTGTTTAGATTTCCTGTGTTCATCCTGGAAGTTTCGGAAATGGTGGTTCTGGAAGCATTTGGTCGAGTGGCTTGGCAACATTGGTTCCGATTCATGGATCTCCTTAGTCAGGTTGTTTTGTTCTATTTGCCATTTGGTGATTGAAATTCTTTCTTTAAATCTTTTAAAGGAGACATTTTGAGGCAACGTTCGAGCTTAAGCGCTCTAATTGAAGAATTTCTTTGTTTATTTTTGAATAATTCTCCTCCCAGACAAGTTTTCCCTTCTGAAGCAAGCTTTGGAACAAAAGTCTGGGTTACCCGCTTGGGGATACCTATACCGATTTTCTTATATTAGCATTTTTCTACTTAATTTTCTACTGTTTATATTTTAATTTTCTTCAAGTATCTTGAGGTGTACTAGGTACAAAAAATGTTTCCGCCTTGATAAAGAATTCGCATAATTATTTGGTTTCTTGTCTCGGACATAAAAATTTTTTCTTTGGTCTGTTTGCGGTTTTAGTTGGATTGAGCTTTTATAAAAGCGGAGTATGACATTCAGTGCTAGTTCTTTTCACTGGCATAAAAATTACGTTTGACTGGATCTATTTTTCGATTTTAATCTCAAGATTTTTGATTTTTTAATCTTGTCTCGGAGCCCCAGTGGCCGGGTGGTACGGCTATCGCCCGTTTTCTGGCAGAGAGTCAGGACAGCCCTGTTTTCTGGAGCTCCCGGTGTATACGTACTAGCAAACTAGTTTGTAGATATTTCTACTGACGGTTCACTTTTGCTATGCAGCGGTCCCTTTTGCTTTCAAATTCATGAGTCGGCTATAGTCGAGAACGTAAATCGGTGCTTATTTTGTTGTTTTGCTTCTCCGTTTTAGTATCTTTGTCGACTGTTACTCTGTATTTGCTACTTATCTGTTTTTGTGTGTTCTAGATTGTTCTGTGTCTGTGGTTGGCCCCCCCCCTGCCCCTCCCTGATCTTTGTGTCGTGGAAGTGCTCCCCTATGCTGCGGCTCTCAGAACGTGCCGGTCTGTGGGGCACGCGTTAACAGTGGTGGCCTAGCCTTGTCTCATCGGTGCTGGTTGTGGGCGCTCTGTCGCCTCTTGGACTTTGTTCTTTTGGGCGTCTTGTTGCCGCCCGATTTGATCGTTGTTCAGGATGCACTGGATTGGTTTCAGGCTGTCTGGCCTGGTTGACTTTTAGTGCCTTTTGGGGCTTTTGTGATGCTTTTGGTGTGCCCGGTGTGTGGGGCGCTCCGGATGTGGCCGGGCTGGCTTCCCTGCCCTGGCGTTCCTGGATGCCATGTTGTCTGTTGGCGCGCTCTGTGCGCAATTGGGCCCGGTGTCGTCTATGTGCACCGCCTGCTATGACCGGCCGGCCGCTGTCTGACTTTATGGTTCCGAGCCGTCCTCTCCCCGCGCTTCTACGAACACTGGCTCCCCATCGTTGTGCATATTGTTATGATTTTGTTTAACAATTTTCGCATTCTTTATTGGCATTAATCTTGTAAATTTGATTTTTTTTCACTTGGCGTGATGTTGCTTTACTAAAACGGCCAGTTGGCCCCGTTCGTCCTGTAATTTGTTGTTATCTAACTTTTCTGTTTGTCGCTTCATAAATCCTCCGTTTTTAGGTTCATTTTCGTGGGGAGTAAATTGTTGGGTGGAGTTCCGCTGAGTGCCCACTGTTGCTGTCGCCCGCTCCGGTGCGCAGGTGGATTGTAGTATTGTTTGTCTTGTTGTAGTTTGTGGGGATAGTTTCCCTATTAAGTCGATCGGGGGCAGCCGATTATTTTTGTTTAAAATGACGTCGAAAGTTGGTAGTGTGCCTAGTGGCACGAAAGTCTGCCCGGATACGCGGTGTGTGCCGACGTTTTAGCTGATATTTTCGTCTTTAACAATTTGTTTTATCCACTAACTTTAACAAAGAGTGCGCACTCGAAACTTTTATCCCTAAAAATTTTTCTAACTTTGTACTAATTCGGTGGACACGCCGCGCCGGGGCGGGCGGCGGCAAGAGGGGGTATTTTGTAGAATATAGGAAATATTGGCATGTAAAACCTACGTATACGGTAGTTGACTCTGTGCTAAAAAGCAACATTTTATGAATAATCAAATTAAAACTATCGTTGCCTATTTTCATGGCTTGTTATGACTCATACGTATGATCTAGTTCAAAATGGCGGATCATTAGGCAGTTGGGGTTGTTCTGTGAAGCGGGTAGGTTGGTTGTGTATTAGGCTCATTTCTGCCATTTTTAGGTGTGAGTTACAACTAGTTCTATTTTGTGAGTAACTTTTATCTTTGAGATGGTTGCTGTTTTTATATGATAATCCTAATAAACACCTGCATTTGTATAGGATCCTTTTTAGTTCATTGAGCGAGCCCTAATGTTAGTCTAATTCGACATCTCATACAACTCATCTTTACTTGACAATCGGACATCACACACCTTCGACGAGAACTTGCAACTTTACGGTCTGTGATTTCGTGAATCTAGCACCAGGGTTTTATACCCGACAACAGTTCTAATGCACAGTATAAATAGAGGGGGCCCCAGCAGTGAATGCACAAAGAAAACAAATTAAAATGTTGTACAACTGGCTTTTCACTTAAAATGAAACTGGAAAAACGTGAAAGCATAAATTAAAAATTATTTTTTATCTCAAAATTTTTTATAAACTTATTTTCTATAGTGTGCCAAAGTCACTTAAAAAAGTCAAGTCAAATTCAAACTTCAAGATTTCACAAGTTTTTTCATCTTTTTTATAACTTATCTTATTAATTGCGCGTAG
>JASAND010024622.1:0-10234 GCA_030248195.1 Trissonchulus latispiculum
TTGATAACGCCCTCTATTATGTCCCTTACAAGTCCAGTAGGCTTCAGTGGATCTGGGCTAAATGAACCGTATGTGCCGTCCCTGGGTATGTGAAAACTGAAACAAGTTATGCTCTTATGTGTGCTTACAGCATTGGGATATGTATTTATGAAGGGAAGAAACCGCATACCTACAGACCCTATCTTGCATTTGCATGCGTACCACAGCTATTGTGAAATGAGACTAACAAGACAGACATAGATTTATGCAAACTAATAAAGCCCCCAATATATTTCAGCGATTCTGTCGACGTTTTGGATGTTTAGCTAAGTAATGGCGACGCCTAGTTTAGGGTTGAAGTTGGTAGTGTTGCTAAGTTGGGGGGGTCTGGTGTTTTTGGTTGGGGCGCCCGTGATTTTGGCGTTTCTGGATTCAATGATTGTTCCCGAAGACTAATCTGTAATTTTCAAGTAGTTTTGTTTGATTTTTTTGGTGAGGGCTCGACACCATTTAGGCTCTACGCGAGGCCTGTCAGGTGTTTCTCCCCGCAGACCGCAAACGGACAAGAGGCGGAGAGAAGAAGACTACGGATAGAAAACATAGTCCCCATGCCAAGCCGGCGTACGGTTATTGCAGTCTCGCCCAGGGCAACCTGTCTTGTTCTTTCCAACACAAGTTGCCCCCCGCATACCTGCAGTGACTAAGTTGGCTGAAATCTAGATACGCCCACTTGGAAGGCAATTGGTATAAAAACATTGGTTGCAGAGAAGGGTCGGAAGGGAGGCCAAGTCTCAAATAGGAAAGGAGAGAAATGTCTGCGGCTGTTGGAAGCAATCTTTAAAAGTGTAAAAAGTGACAGAAATGCATTTGACTGAGCAACAGAAGCTCTCAAAACTGTGATTTGATTTTGTAATTTTTTGCTACTACAGTTGAAAAAGTCATCAACAAACTGTTGCTGTCTTGGTGCTTCGTTCGAGTTGGTAATTTTCTGAGATACTACACGTATTGCCCTGTAGTAGCCTCCAAATTCATGTGACATATACCTACTCATTTTATCCGGATTAATGGACTATAAACTTCAGATGTGGCTGCCGTCTCGGTTTCACTCTTTGATCTAACTGATTTTTTCGGCATTGATGTGTCCTTCTTTTGATAAGTTACAAGCTGGCAGTCTGGCGGGGCTTTTCGCTGGGGCACCAGTTAATTTAGCCGTTGGCGAGGGTCTCACATTTCACAGTTTTAGGATTGTCTGTTCGGATTAATATACAAAGTCTTTTGTAACGCTTTTACTGTTGCTGGTGGACCAAGAGGAATCCGAGGACAAGCCCGAATTGAAGACATCTGACAGCCTTATATCCACGAAACCAGGACTTAGGAGAGAGAAGGGAAGAGGGAGGTTCAGCTTTTCATTCACCATTGAAAGTAAAGAATTGGCCCAGCCGGGGTTCGAACCACGGCCTTTCTGCTCCGGAGTGAGACATGCTAACACCGTCAGCTGAACTCCTATAGCAGGCTTATCAATCTTTCCTATGCCTGCTTCTCTTACAACTTCATACTGTGGTTGCTGTTCTGGTTCTGGGGTACAACATCACGAAGATAGCACAGGATTTAGAATCCTGGCATTGTACTGAGGGTGATTTAATCGAATTCTCAAAATTAAGCTCGACCAAGAAACAGACATAAAATGGGCTCAAAAGTATATGTGTTGTCACTGTAACAGAATTCTGCTTTTTCTGGTGATTGAAGGATAGGGGTTCTCACTTCGACAGTGTGAACGTCACACTATAGCATGGAAAATGACAGATGTGAACTTAGATGCATACCTTATGTTGTATTGCATTTGATAGGCAGTGACTAGCATAACTTCCGCAAATAGTCCTGGATAGTGTCTGCACCGATTTGTGAGCGGAATGCGCAGAACGCAGGAGCGCAGCAGGGAATCTGAAAACAAGGAGCCAACTCCAACCTTGAGGGTTTTCATGTGAGGAGAGCCCAAGAGACTAAGTTTGGAGGCTTCCAAGCTGACTTGCTATCAAGAGTCAATGCATAAGTGTGACCCGAGCCAGCCATTCAGATAAATTCAATATTAAAGCAGAAAAAGCATAGTTAGGTTTGTGAAATCAGATCACTGTAATATATGACCCTCTGCAAACAAACTTTGAGATACCATCCCAGCCTTCAGAGATTCAGAGTATCTAATGGTATTAAGTGATACAGTGATGTTGACATTGGCAACTGAGATATCCTGTACCTTGGTCCTGAATTAACTAGAGATAGAAGGAAGGCGTTGATTATTTAAGAACATTTCTCTTAAGCTACGGTTGCATTTACATTTATAAACTTGTTCTATTGTGCTTGCTTACGTATCCGTGGTGGCGGTGGCGGTATCCTTTTGTGCTGTGCTTTTGTGGTGATTTTTTAAAACTCTATAACTTTCCAAATTTTGGGAGCTGAAATGAGCTTTATACATCGTTTTAAAGCTTATAATCAGGACATTCGCATGAGCTTACGAAACTTGCAAAATTGGCAAAAAATTAGCAAAAATTTTCTGACATAACTGATAAATATAGACCAAAAAACTTCGAACATCGATTTTTCAAAAATGCTGAACCAGACAAAATCTCCTTTTGCTCTATCTTACAGAGAACATATGGGCCGAGGTACGTTTTTTTGGGTTTCGCTCAGTGTCACTTAACGTTTGAGAAAATTCGCAAAATGCACGGAGACACTAATTTTTTAACTTTGCACTAAATTTTCTCGAAACTGGGAACGTTTTAGCCAAAACCAAGAAAACGACCCTCCGCAATAGTATGAATTTCTATTCTGGTGAAAACCTCCGGAATCTGTTGAATAGTTTTTGAGAAATCCATGTTTAAAACAAAATAACCGCAGTTTTGCCAAAATGATTTTCCGGCCAAATCTCTGGCTGAGTGCAATAAAGTCCGGCTAGTAGGGATTCATTAGATGTGCATTTGGAAGCTGTATCGAGTGAGTATAAATGGACGAAAATTGTTCGTAAGGTTTGGCAGTAAATTCGAAAAAACTGCTTTCCTCGAAAATGGCCATTTTTTGACCCTCAAAATGGTTTTTTGCTTATACTGACTTAACTACTGGAGATAGCTCAAACGTTGTAAAAGCAAAAATGTTCATTTTTGTGTCCTCTTTCCAGCCATAACAACCAATCCGGTGTCTGGTCTACCTACTGGAAGGCTAAGACCAAAAACCAAAACTTTCCTATCTTTTGGCCTAAAAATCCGGGACTGGTCCCAGAATGTTAAAGAGCACGGAAATAGGTTATTTCGTAAGTTTTAGCCATTTAGGTAAAGGATTAAAGCAGTGAGTCAAAAATACCTGAAAGGAAACCAGCACCACCTGTAAGTTTTATATGTGGGGATCAGAAGTTGGTGCTATGCTAGGTACAAGTCAGTCTGAGGTTGAATTGAGGTTTGGAATTGGTCTTAGTAAATGCTGAATAACCATTTTTTGCTGGTTTTTGTACAGTTCGGTGGAATCGCATGAGTTTGGTTGTGCCTAAACTGTTTTTCTGGGATTATTTGAACTGTTTATGGCTGTTTATATGGGATTGCATGCACGATTTTGACTTTCCCTAGCTAGGTGTAATTTGAAATGGGAAGTTAATTGACACTTTGGACGATCTGCAGTAACCACTTGGGCAGTATTGTTGTCTCCAATTTGCGATTCATGTTTGAGTCTGTCTAACGGATTGTATTTGACGAGATTCAGTAGCCTTTGGTGCTGGCTTAGCGGTATTGAAAAGAGTTTTGAGAGGAATTTCCTTTTAGAAATTTGAGTTGTTGGCAAACATGATGCGGAGTTGATGCGGGCAAAGTCGGGGGGTTATTGGGAGTCTCCGGTAAAGCCATGTTCATAATACGTCACTGGTTACAAACGTAGGACGATTCACACACAAGCAGCCCTACGATAGTACGATCGCACCCGTCTTAGTCTTGTTATTTGGATATTTTATTGGTTCGACCAGGGGCCAATTTCATAAAATTTTGCAAGTTGCGGATTCCGCAACTCGCAGCTGCAAGTTGCGGATTTGCAAGTTGCAAGTGTTTCATAAAGTGTCAAGTGCGGACTCCGCACTTGCACTTGAATTGCGAGTCAAGTGGGTTGCAAGTTGCAAGTTCGCTTGAACACTAGCAGCAAGTAAGTGTTCCATAAAACTCGCTGGAACAGTCACTTGCAACTTGCAATGCGAGTAAAGTCGTCTAGTAGACTTCAACTAGACGATTTTTGAAAAATTGGAATATCTTCCTTAGTTTTCGTCAGTTTTTAACCAAATTTCATTATTAACTGCGTTGACATCTTTTGCATACTTCGTGAAAATTTCAATAAATTTGAAGTTATTATGAAAAAGTTATGATTTTTTAAATAATTATAGTCAGTTTGTTTCTACTCGCACTTGCAACGCAAGTGCTCGCACTTGCCTTGCAGGTTCGTCAAGTCCCACAACTTGCTTCACTAATTTCCGCAAGTTTGCGGAAAAGTTTTATGAAACACTGCAATCCGCACTTGCGTTTCAAGTGCGAGTACTTGCAAACTCGCACTTGCAAATCCGCAAATCTTCATGAAATTGGCCCCAGATAGAGCCAGTGTTTTCTGTCCTTACGGTCTCAGTACAACCTGTTTTTGATATTAAATGCTTTGCGTGTTGCCAAGAAAAATGCGGAAAATCCATGACATACTGTGCGTCACACAAAAACATGTAAAAATAGTAATTGCAGCTGTTTTCCAAGATATATTAACTACACTGAGGTCTGGACTCACGCAACACGCAATGGGTAAATATATGTGAATTAATCCTTTAATTATTTCTTTATAATAATACTTAGTAGAGTCTAAAGCTCAGACTGCGTCAGAGCGAGAGCATTAGACTTGTCTCGACATTTCATCGGGATTTTAGTTTATTAAGTGCTTAACTCTATTTAAATTGACCCGTGTGTACACTGCTCTTAGTCGGTTAGTAAGGGAGAGCCAGTGCTGGACACTGATCAAGAGCCAGTGATTAAGTGGTCAAGGGAGAAATCGACCCTTTCTCAACTGACCATTTATTTAATGGTGTCTTGGTTTGGTGTAAAGATTTGGCTCCACCGGGAATCGAACCACAAATCACCTGCACTGCAGTCAGGCGTGCAACTGTAGCGCTTCTACCAGGGATGGTGGACCAAGAAGAAACCAAGGACAAGCCCAAGACGGGAGGCGTCAGGCACCTAGTACCCACATAACCAGGACCTAGAAGAGAGAAGGGAAGAGGGAAGTTCAGCTATTCACTCACCGTTGAAAGTAAAGAACTGGTCCCGAGTTCGGAGCACGGCCGGAGTTCGAACCACGGCCCTTCTGCTCCGGAATAAGACATGCTAACCACTACACCATCAGCTGAACTCCCATAGCAGGCTTATCAATCTTTTCTATGTCTGCTTCCCTTACACAACCACTACACGACAGAGCCGGGGGAAACAAGCACATAACTTCTATATCATTCGTGCTCTCTGCACATCAGAATCTCTTCTCTTCCTGTTGGCTCAAGGTCAGTCCTTTGTAAATTGTGCTCATCTGATGCTTATCACTAAACTGCACTCCATTTACACCCTTGACTAGCCACCTTCACAATTTGGTGAAACGTCACGTGCAGCACTAATTTACTTGAAGGTAACCGTTTACACACAGTTACATCAGTACATGCTATTTTTGCAATTTCTAGTCACTACAAAGAGTGCCGACAATGTAGTCGTCAGTGCATGGATTCTTACAGCACTTCTCATCCAGCACGGACTCCGCCCTTCGAAGTGCCGACTCTGCGTCGCCTCCCAGTCCTGAAACAGGCAGCACAACACTCAACAAACAGCAATATCCAAGCACAAAAGATAGGGCATCCGTAATCTGAACTCACAATACGAAAATGAAAAATTCCAGCGGAAAAGATGGAAAACCAGCGGAGGAAACCGGAAAATCAACAACAGAACTATTGATATCTATCGAACTGCCAATTTAAGGTAGTGGTTAAGGTTTGCGGCCCATTTGTGCGTGCATTAAAATTCAAATTTGCTACATCAACAATTAAAATTTAAATTGTGGGTTCGATTCCAACCTGAGGCCCGAATTTTTCGGATCGGAGGTGCTGTAGTGATACATCTTAGTTTCGTTTGTTCTTCCATTACGCTGGAAAACATTTGAGAAAAAAGTGAATTTGATGAACCACCTCTTCTAGTATTCCTAGCACCTAAGTCCTTTCCATTTGTTTCGGTGATTTATCCGACAGGATCCAGAGGGTACTACTTACTTCTCAGGATGGAGCCAGCATAGTCGGGGCAGAGTTGTTTCACTCTGGTGATCAGAGTCGTCCCACAGGATACCTGGCCTTCTCCCGTCGTCATCTCAGGAAGGAGTACCAGCACGGACAAAGCAACGACAAAAAGCCCCATCAGGTATCTCATTTTGATAACCAACTAACTCTTGCAGGAACTCTATCACAAACTGAGCAGTGAAGTCGATGGTTACAAAATCTGGCTGAATAGTAATGACGTTCCGCAGAAGAATGAGCTGATCTTCGTTACGAAATAACGCATCATCAAATGAATGCGATCCCATCTTCGATTTTGTCAAAAGTTTCTCCAAAACAGGAAACGCTTTAAGCGGAAAAATAGTTTGTCAGACATTCGTGTTTACCCTTGTCTTTCTTTTCCCTAAAAGATTTGAAACGTTTGGAAGTGGAAGAAGTAGAAGAATTTTTTATAAAATTTCTAATTTATTTTAATTTTTTGACGCAGCAGGTCTTCAACAATCGGTTTGCAGGAAATTCTGCCCGCTTGCAATGAGTTTCATGGTCAATCTATTAATCCAATCATATACTGCAATAATTTGTATAACAAGACTGATATGCAAATTAGGTGTTTAACAAAGCACAAGTGTGGATGTGCTCATTCTTAGGGGAAAGTGCGAATTTGTGAATGAGTGAATGCAATCACACACAACAGTGCAGTCCAGTAAGAGTAACGAATATCAACGAGCACTTTGTGGAACTTGTAGCATTACACTGTAGCGGTACCAGAGTGAAACTAACCTAACACAATAGTACCGTTACCCCGCGAGAGCAACTCAAGCGAGGAGACCGTGGCACAAGTGAATAACACACCAACCGCGCAGGAGCCGGCCGGGGAAGCCTCGCCAAATAAATAGCCCTAGTGAGTGGGTGACACCCGCTCACCTCAGAAATAACACTAAACTAACCTAGGAGCTCAGTAAGACCTACCAAAAGTGCACACAGCTAATGGAGATATTTAATAAGTACAACAAGTATTATAGAAATATAGCAAATATGAAATATAACTAGTATATAAATTTAGGGGGGCGAAGGCCCAACTGACAGACAGTTATACAGTTAAATAAACTAACACACACACGAACTCACCAACACACTTTATATGGGCGAAGCCCCGCTAACGTACCAAAGTATAGGCCCACTGAAGAATGATAAATACAGGGGGAGAAACTGTACACAGGGGAGATAGTGAGAGCAGAGAGAGAATAGCAACTTGACTAGACAAGGGAAAACCCACAACTGAAAGGGGGAGAAGTTTGACGGAGAAACCCCCTCCCAAGAGAAGCGCCCTCTAGCTGGGGTGTCTCAATCATGTAGCTCCAAGGGGGGACCCCACCCAACCAAACCTATCCTATAGGTGGAGCTACATGACACGTGAAGGAATGCTTGCTGACTAGGCAAGCCAACTATTAGCTAAGTAAAATGATTTCGTAATATTTGTAATAACGAAAAGGTTGACCGTTACAGTCAGCCTCTTGCGTTACAACGCGCTCTGTGAATTATTAAAAACAAGCTTTATAGTGATCAAGAGCGTCGTTTGCCACCTCCAGCTACATGATTAGATTATTGTGTTCACTTCAAGGACACTCATACCTCAAACACAAATTTTGCTCGCAACAGTCCTATAGGACCCGTAGGAAACAATTATATATGTCCATTCAGTTTTGCAATACCATAGGAAAGTTTTGCATATGGCTATTGCTTGTTATCAAAATACCTTGAATTAGTTTTCATTCAAGCTACAGGTATCAAAACTATGAGCGTCTAAAATATACTGAATATAGTGGGAAAATAGTCGCCGAAAGACAGCAGCAACAATCTTGCAAAAGCGGTAGCGACAGCTTTCTCGGAATTGCAACCTGCAAACAGTTTTCGCTAAAGACTCACAATTCAGAAGAATTTATGTTTACTTTATGAGTCATTCTCGCTCATGCCGTATCAAATTTCTAAAACTGAAATCTTGCGTGCATTTTATGCTCAGCCATCTTAAAGCACTGGTTTAAATGCTTTATTGTAAAAGCTATCCTTTGCCTGCAAAACGCTGGCTGTAATTTGGATGCGCTGAGGCGCAGCAGCAACAATTCAATATACAACTTTTCGTATTTCCGTCGGCAGACCTACTTTTCGGTCAATGTTTGCATTCTTTTCGGCCAAATTTCTCTCCTCTAGGAATTTGGGACCTCGTTTGACCAGTATCGGAGAGGGAGAGAAACTTAACTCCTTACTCCCACCCAGCTGGCCCGCCCAGTCAACTCAAAAGGTAGTTTTAAGCGCATGGCAATATTTTGACTTAAAAACTGCAATTGCCATTGCCAATTGCCAAAAAGCCGCTGTGCTACTAGTGTGGATTTGCTAATATTAGCACACCAGACAGTTAGGATTTCTAGTCGACTAGACGAAATTAGCTAAACGAGGTGCTGGACTTGGAAAAACTCGCAACTATAGTACGACCAAAAGTGTGTGTACAAAATTTGCCCGTTTACAGCAGACTAACCTTTGGCGTAAACCCCAACAATGTATATATCTTAAAATCCTCAGGAACTCGAGATTTTGAAAATCCGGGAAAGTGCAGAATTCCGAGTTTCATTCATGGAAAATCTAAATTTCCTGGTTTCTCCCCAATTTTTATCGCAATCAAAAATTTGGTTCCACGATCGAATAGAGCCGGACCCGCTGCATATTTTTACCTTTACAAGTTTTGCACGAAAATGCACCCAATTTCAGGAATTTCGGGTTTTCAAAATTTCTGGATTTTGAAAATTTTCTCCAATACCCACAAGATGGGTATCATTCGAAAGCTCTCATCGAGCTGACCGACTTTTGTAATAGAACTAACTCTTGAAAATGCAGTCAGTTCCCGGAATTCGCGAAAACCAGATTTTCCAGATTTTAAAAATTTTCTTCAATACCTACAATATGGGTATCATTCGAAAGCTCTTGATGAGCTAAATAAATCTTCTAATAGAACTAATGTCTGAAAATGCACCAAATTTCCGGCATCCACGAACTCCGGATTTTACTCGAGCTTGGAAGGTTTTCGTAAATTCCGAGAACTGGGCTCATTTCTGCGAGTTGGTTCTATTGGAAAACGTGCTCAGCTCAACAAGAGCTTTCAAATGATATGCATATTGTGGGGTATTCGAGAAAATTTTTAAAATCCGGAGAATCCGGTTTTCGCAAATTCCGGGAATTGAGTGTATTTTCAAGAGTTCATTATTTTGTAAAAGTTGTTCAGCTCGAAAAGAGCTTTCGAATATTACCAATCTTGCGGGTATTGGAGAAAACTTTTAAAATCCGGAAATTGGGTGCATTTTGATGAAAAACTTGTTAAAGCAAAAATATGCAGCGGGTCCAGCTCTATTCGATCGTGGAAACAAATTTTGGATTGCGATAAAAATTAGGGGAGAAACCAGGAAATTTAGATTTTCCATGAATGAAACTCGGAATTCTGCACTTTCCCGGATTTTCGAAATCTCGAGTTCCTGAGGATTTTAAAACAATATACATTGTTGGGGTTTGCTCCAAGGATTAACCTGCTATAAACTGTCATCGTATGTACACACATTTTTTGGTCGTGCAAGCAATAGCAATGCGAATGAGAGGAATCAGAAAAAAGTAGAACCATAAATCTTCAAAAATTACAACGTTCACACATACCAACACAATTTTACAATATCTTTCAGGGTAGCTTGAAAAAAGTGATAGCCCAAAGTATTCTGAAAGTTTCATCGAAAAATGTTAGAATTTCTAACAGTTATCAAAGGTCTAGTGAAATTTGACTAGAGGATTTTGTTTTCACTAGTAGATTCCTTGCCTGGAATGAGCATCCACTAGTTGCGGATTCCGCAACTAGTAGATTTTTATGCAATTGGCCCCTGGTTATCCTTTATTTATTTCATGCTCTAGTCA
>JASAND010024623.1:0-34138 GCA_030248195.1 Trissonchulus latispiculum
GTACATAATAAACTATGAGTGTCACAAGCGTTACACTCTTAGTTACCAGCTGTCAGACATTACTTGAACAATAACGGCTGACTCCCCCACAAACTGAGTACCCAGTACTCAATTGTGTTTGCTCATTCACTCCGTGTTTACGTGTTGAAGCTCGCAAGCAGTCCTAGTAGATACCAGAGTTGGAAGTGGGTCCCGGGTGTCCCGGGTACCCGCAGGTCGTGAGCATATATTAACACGGGGTCCGATTCTGGGGGGGTCTACCCCGACCTCGGCGAGGGGTCTACCCCTGAAAAAGTCAAAAATTTTAAGGGGGTCTGCCCCGAAATTAGCAAAAAATGCAAATTTTTAACGTTTCTGACCAAAAATAAGTAAAAAATGACAATTTTTAGCGATTTTTAAGAAATTTTTTGAAAAAATCGCTAAAATTTGCTAAAAAATTACCTATTTTTGGTAAAAATCGCTGAGGGGTCTACCCTTTTTTCCTTTTTGGACGAGAGGGTCTGCCCTTTTTTCCTTTTCGCTGAGGGGGTCTACCCGTTTTTTGTCGGTCTGGGGGGGGGGTCTGCACCCCCCCCCATTCCCCCCCCACGTTATCCTATGGTCGTGAGTAACCGCGGGTCGACTTTCAGGTCAGTGGGTACCCGTGGGTCAGAGCGGGTCAATGGTCACTTTTGTTCACACAAATTTTACTGTAAATTTTTGGACGAATGTACTAGAAAATGTAGAATTTGCATTAAATTTTCAATTTTATCTAGCTTTGGATAGTTTTATATTTATACATTAAAATACATACTGCGTTTATAATAAAATTATTTCGATTCTGGTTTGAATCTTCAGTCAATCATAATTCAGTTTCAGTAGTATGTTTAAGACACAGCCATTGACGAATGCACTAATGCATATTTATCACGCAATGTTTATCTCGCATCAATCACGCATATTTATCTCGCTGATTCGCTAATTAGCTTAGGCTTACGATAGGCATTTTATTAGTAATTTTTAATTGATTAATTATAACTTTAATTAGGTTAATGTAATTAAAAAACTAATTCGACAACTTTGTAGCATTTTTTCTGCTCTTTCCAACGATATAAAAATTGTTGCAGACTACATTCTTACGAATTTTTGTATTGTGCAACAATTATGCAGACACACACTTATATGAAAGCATTTAATTAGTGTAGGGTGGGACCCCCCCCCGAAACTTTCGGGGGGGGGGGGGTCCCGAGTTAGCGACCCGAGCATATCAAGCATGTTTAGTACATAGTAGCGTAAGAGTTTCATACTCTTATTCTATTATGTACTCTTGGTAATAGTAATAGTAATATAGTAATAGTGTCGTAATAGTAATAGTAATAGTAATAGTAATAGTACGACGGTACTTAAATACACGGAAATGTCCAAATTAAAGAAGTGGGTCGAGTGGGTCGACAAAATCCCAGTGGGTCGCGGGCACCCGCGGGTCACGAGTCACGACATAGCGACCCACTTCCAACTCTGGAGATACCCTCTGAAAATTGTGCCCGCCTGGAGCCTCAACACGCAAGCGTAGCGGACAAAATGAGCAATCGGTCAAAATTTTGTTTTGTAAATCCCGACAATGCAAGCGCCCTAAAGCACCCCGATTAGCTCAGATTAAGACTTTGTTCTGCAACATTAAAAGTGTAATGATTAGAACAAACACAATTACAGAATGACCGAATCAATGATGTGTCACTGCAGCACCTCAGACCCGAAAAACTAAGCTATATCTGAAATGTTATGTAGCTCAAGTATACCTTAGATCCAGTTTACAATATAGTGTGGAAAAGCTGAGTAATGGGCGAGAAAGTTAAAGCTTGAGAAAAACGGTGACTGATGCGTAACTGATTCTTGGGACTACAAATGGTTGCACTTAGATTGTGACCTAGACACTCTTGAAGGCATAACATTTTGAGCAAAAAAACACTTTTTAGTGTTGAAAAAGTTTAATTTTTGCTCAATACTCGCATGCAGGAAAGTAGTATTGTTGGGAAGTTATTGGGCTATGAAGAGACTCTGAGTTTGGCGGAGAACAAAGTATATAATTCTCCTAATGTACAAAAATGTTACAAAAATGGATTTCTATAATGCATAAATCTGTTTTGTTGTGAGCTTATGCTGCGTAAACAATTGCAGAAAATGATCTAAAGTTTGACTGATTGCAAAGCTTTCTTTGCAGTAGTTTCAGCAATTATTGATTGCAGTATTTCATAATTCCAAGAAAACTAGGAGTGATATAAGCAAGTAGTTTTGTGCGAATTTGCTTTGTCAATTCCAACATGAAAACTGCATTATTTTTTATGGAAAAATAATGAATGAAAACGTCCCGTTCGGAAACACATTCACCCATAATTCTGCAGCGCTTCTACCAGGGCTGGTAGACCAAGAGGAAACCGAGGACAAGCCCAAACGGGAGGCGTCAGGCACCCTTGTTTGTACCCACGAAACCAGATAGAAGAGAGAAGGGAAAAGGAAGGTTCAGCTTTTCACTCACCATTGAAAGTATTAAAGAATTGGCCCAGCCGGGTTTCGAACCACGGCCTTTCTGACTCCGGAGCAGACATGCTAACCAACTACACCACAGGGCCGCCAAAAATACATAGTTTTGCAATTTTGGCCCAAAATTAGTGGAAAATGAAGATTTTAGGCAATTTTTAAAGTAATTGAAGAAATCTCTAAATTTATTAAAAAATGTTCAATTTCAGGCAAAAATTACTGTGTGTTCCACAATTTTCCCTTCTGGATGAGAGGGACTGCACTTTTTCTGCTCGCTGTGGAGATCTACCCGTTTTTCTCTGTCTGCACTGCACTGCGACTGCACCCACAATTCTCCCCACATATCGTATGGTATCGACGATATTATGGTACTGGTAACGTAGCGAAAATTCTAAACTCTTAAGCAAAACCTGCGATCATTCGTAAGCCCTGGACAAGACCAATTTGGGGTCTTATCTCGATTACCCCCCCCCACCACCAGACATGTGCAGGAGGGGAAGTTCTGGGGGGGGGTGAAGGGCGGCCGACGGCCGCCGAAGACCCGGATTTTTCCGGTTTTTTACCGGAAAAATCCGGATTCTGGGGGAGGTGAGGGAACCCTCTGGGGGGGGGTGAGCTCAGGTCTGGGGGGGTGGTGAAACCTCCCCCCCCAAACCCCCCCCCCCCCAAGCACACGTATGCCCACCACTCAAACTCCTTAAGACTTGACCAATGAGCTAAAATTTGGTGTGGGTATGTTTTCGACCACGCTGAGTTCAAATATCGCAAAATTTTCGATTTCGCGAAATTCGATTTTTTTCGATTTCTAAGGAAGGACCAAGTTAACCGAAAACTTTTTGTCTTCGATTTTGCTGGAAAGATGCATATATGTAGGGGTTTTCGGGGTCGTAAAACACGAATCTCAAGTCCGTTTTCGATTCAGCTTTTCGTTAGCTCAGTATAAGCTTACATCTTAAGCTTAAATCGTTAGAAAGAAATCGTTAGAGAAACCCCCTTAGAAATGGAAAAAATTCGAATTTCGCGAAATCGAAATATTTTGCGATATTTGAACTCAGCGTGGTCGAAAACATACCTCCGCCAAATTTTAGCTCATTTGGTCAAGTTTTAAATATTTTGAGTGGTGGGGGGGTAATCGAGATAAGACCCCCAATTTGTTGGTGTCGAAAATTCCTACCAACCGGTTAAACTCCGAAAACGCTGCGCTATTTTCATTCGGCGGATCTCACTTTGTGTCTGAATTGAGATTCATAGAACTACAAAAAATGAACTTTCATGTTTGAAAGTTTACTATAACGGTCTTACCTTGCACTCATAGAAAGGTTTAGCTGACTGTAACGTTAGACTCTAAGATTACATTAAGCAATCGAACACGATAAACGCAACGGTGCGTTATCCCAAGGACTAAGCGAAAACTGTACATTGTACTGTACTGTATGTACTATGTAGGTGTTAAAGACAGACCCACTATATTAGATTGAAAGACAAACGCGTTTTAATTTTCTTCAGAAAGCTCCCCAGAGCCTCTAAATCTTTAGAGTAAACACTTACAGTTTCACGCACTGAATTAAAAGTTCCCCCCACAGATGATAATATTCAACAAAAGTTTGATGATGAAGAGTTTTTCAATGGGAATTTGAATTGAAAATTGGAGAATTGAGGTGCGGCTTTTGGAGTTTGAAAGTTCCCCCTTTCCTACCGAGGGATGACTAATAAATAAAATAAAATTAAGTGGAACTCAACACTACTTGAAAAGTTATTAGGATTTGTACGGGTAAGTGCCTATTTTTTCATCATGCTAGTCCTAGAATTTGTTTAAACAAAATTAACCGAAAGTGTTAATTTCTTTAAGTTTTGCCAACTTCTTACAGAAACTTAAGCTCAGCTTCGGCATCAGTTATTTTCATTTTCTTTTCAATTTAACTTAATTAAATTAAGATTAATGTCTGTTTTATTTAAGTTTTGTCTAATTCAGACGAGCTTGTGATCAAAAATGGCAATCCAAACCTTCGTGAGCTCTAGCACGTCTGTCTCTGGATTCCCACCTTCACCCCCCCCCCCGGTATCCATTAATTGTCCGACAATTAGGGGAGGACCAATTTCGCAAAGAGCTGTCCAAATTGCGTTTGTAATTACTTCCAACCGACACCGGGCAGAGTGGGTGCGTGCCAGCAAGCGATTTGTCATAAAAATTTGCGGGCTTGCTAAACTTGCCATCATTTGCAACAATTTGCTAACAAGTCTGAAATTAGAAGATTCTGGTCAGAAATGCTGTCTGGGACCAATGTTTATTTCAATTAGTTTTAGCTTAATGTTTAATTTGTCTCCAGAGCTGGAAGTGATCAAAATTTTTGGCCCGCACCCGACCCACCACCTGCGTACCTTTGACCCGTGCCGTGACCCACTTCCAGCTCTGAATATGTCATTTGAAATGTGCTGAGGCTGCTCGTGATATAAACATTTTAGACTAACAATGCTGATAGTCAAACACGAAACACGATTAAGCTTTCAATCGTTACTAACACGATATGGTGTATTGCAGCGACTGTTCGCAGTAGAACAGCTAAAGCTATAATGAAAGGAAAGGTAAGGAAGATCGAAGAAAGTATAGCATGGAATATCAGTGTGTATATCCTTGGATTGACATTTAACTTTAATATTTTCTAATTCACTACACACAACACGAGCACGAGCCTGATATATAGATGATTTTGAATTTTGGGACAAGGTAAAATTTATTTATAAATTACAGACATTCTAATTGCAGGGATTATATAGTGTTGTTGTGATGTCAAGTGACAAGAGAATTTTATATCATTAATGAGTTGTAATATTATATAATTGCTAAATATATATTAGCATTTCACATAAACTCTAAAATGTTGAAATCGATTCAGTATGCTACTTGTCCTTTTATCAGTTGGTCTAGTTGAGTGGTTGGTTAGAGTTCTCGTCAGAAATTCACCCAACACGACCTGCACGGCACTTTTCTTCACATCTTTCAATCCTGATTTCAACCTTTCACAACTGCAGGCATTAAACAATGAAAGAAAGTTGCACACCACCAAGCATCGGAAGAAAACGGTTTTCTGTTTAACCCTAAAACGAGTTTCACTGGTAGTATTCCGTATAGTCCTCGGCCGAAGCCGACGTCGAAGAGCAGCCGTGATTTCGCATATGGCGATTCATGTTTCCGGACTGGGAGAACTGGAGTCGACAAATCGGACACCGGTAGGGCTTCTCGCCGGAGTGGACTCGAAAGTGTTTGGTGAGCGTCGAGCTGTCGGCAAAAGCTTTGGAGCACTCGCTGCAGCGATACGGCTTTTCACCTGTAAAAATAAATAATTTCGAGATACGTACGCATAAACATAGGATATTACTTGGATACTGACAGGAGCCAGTCCAGTTAATTGGTTAATTCATTAATTTATGATACATAACTAAATTTGGGTGAAAATTATATAGTATGTTTATTATAGTGTATTTATATATATTACATAGTATACGAAAATGCTTTCCAAAACCTTTCCAAAAACCCAGATGGTTGTTTTAGCAAACAGAATCCCAGAAGCTCATTTATAAAGTGGCTTCCATAATATTAGTAATGCCGGCAACATACAAAAACAAGCATTTAATAATCAACTTAATTCAAACAGTTTTTTATTATATTATTTATTGTGCTCATGAGCCCACCGGTATGGGTCCGCTTGTGAGTGACCAGGGATGAACTCTGAGAAAAGGGTCGATAACAAACGGGACAGCGAAACGGCTTCTCGCCGGTATGAATACGACTGTGTGCCTTCAGATTTGTTGCCTAAAATATTCAAATAGTAAAATTGTAATTAAAGTAAACAAATAAATCAACTAAATATCATCAAAATAAGTTATTACTTCAGTTCTTGGTACTTGAGTACTTGAGTTCCCGGTGGAAGGTTTTACCCGGATCAACCAGCACTGGCACATGGTAGTGGTCCGCCTACCTTCCGCAAGCACAAGTTGGGTGTCGTGCACTCAAAATGGTCCACATGGTCTCAGATCCCACCCATCTGCGCTAGGGGCTTGGAGTGTCGAAAGATGCTGTGCTCCTCTGCCATTTACAATTTACATGAGCAGTTAATGGATGCAAATATTCTGGGGTCGAAAGGCCAAGATGGGTCTGCTCAAGCTGCTATGGCATTCAGGCAACATAGCGAGAGTCATAAACCTGATTGGACTGATAGAGAGAAGCAAAGATAAAACCTCATGTAGCCTTAAAAAGACTGACGCGCCAGAAAAATGCGACTGCAAGCAGCATTACTAACTAACAGCCACGAACTCGGTAAATCATTTTGCTGGCTGGGACTTCGGAAAACATCATGAATAATGCCAAATACCGTGTACTAATGTTACTAAACAAATGTTGGACATTTTCGCTCTCATTTTCTCCGCAGTTTGAGGCTTAAATTTGAGGCTTACTGTACCTTCCTGTAGCTGGGCTTTCCCCAGAAGATACGAATGGTCCAGGGCCCAGGAACCCGTGCAAATTCTGCCTCTCTTCTTAGCTCAGGAGAAAACGAGGAAACTAATATAGTGTGGAAATTATATTATTAGGCACCAGAAGACCCTTATTTGTTTATTACCTGTGCAAACATTTTCCCACAAATGCTGCAGGAGAAAGGCCGTTCACCGGAGTGGTGCCGCATATGACCTCTGAGCGTACTGCGTCTCGCGTAGGACTTGAAGCAGATGCTGCACTGGTGACGTCGCTTCAGAAATTCGCAAGGTTGCGCTGAAACAGCAATGCAAATTGTTTGTAACTTCAGGAAAGACTTAAGGTGCTGGTTCGGGTTCGTGTATTTTTGGACTTCAAAAGCGCAATTGTCGTTGAAATTTGTTCAAATTTGCTACAATTACATCATTTAGGCTAGAAAAGATTTTAAAAAGTCGCGGCCTGAAAATTTGAGTATTGGAGAAATTTGCTTTAATCCGCCATAACTTGCACGGACGAACTTATAATCATTCGAATCGTCTCACCAAGACCTACAACTTTGCTCTTGAGAGAATTCTTCGACTCCTTGGCCCATGTCAAGATAAAAGTCACTTTTTGTTGCGTTCTGATCTACCACTTGATTTTCTTGAAGCTTTTATTTTCATGGGGGTTCTTGGGGTTCTGGAGGTTCTTAATGTTTTGTAGAGATTTGATCTATAACTATGTTTAGTTTCATTTTTTGATGGGGGTTCTGGGGGTTCTTAGGGGTTCTTAACTTTTCGAAGAGATTTGATCCGTGACTACATATATTTAGTTTCAAATTTTTGATGGGGGTTCTTGGGGTTCTGGGGGTTCTGAAAATTTTTCAGGAGATTTGATCCTCTACTGCCTAGTTTTAAGTGTTTGCTGGAAGTTCAGAGGGTTCTGGAGTCCGGGTGTACCGAAAAGTGTGCGCGTTGTCTTGTTGGCTTAAATTAACGACTAACTTGTTGCTCTTGTCGTCAGCTTTCGATTGATACCCATATTGTGGATATTGGATGTTGCGTACACAGAATTTTCAGTCTAAGTTCATGAGAAAAGCCAGGAGGACCCCCCCCAGTACACCCCGGTTATATGCTACAAATTTGATGACTGAGATACATATATACATATTATAAACATATCATGTCTGCTGAAGTACCTGCTGAAGGAAAGGATCCGCAACGTAGTCACGTATAAATCAAAGTCCTGGATGCAAACGCATGAAAAAAATTTGAGAACCTCCTTTTTTTCTGACGGGGGTTCTGGGGGTTCTAACTTTTACCTTGACATGGGCCGACTCCTTACGGTTTAAGAGATAACAGCGAAAATTGATTTTCGAGGTCCAAAACTGGCCATTTTTCGAAAAATCAAATATTGCAAGATTTCGACAGTTTTAACAGCGCTGATCCGTCGGTCAAGTATTGATCATATTTGTAGTCCTAAAGCACATGTTATATATATATATGCCCAACGGAGAGCTCTCTGCGGCATCTGTGCCTACGCGCAGCAACGAAAATGTGAAATATTGAAAATCGCAACCAGATTGTTTTGAACACGGATTTCTCTTAACTCCTGCAACCAATTAGAAAACCGCTTTAGACACTCATTTTTGGGACAATTGCCGAGGATTATTTTTCATGGTTTCGCGTTTTACCTTTCCGTTCGACAGAAATAAGCATCCAAACTTGAAAATTTTGACGAAAATTAGACATAATGTACCTTTTTATCAAAATCTTGAGCTTACCTGACCACTAAAAGATTTCAGAAAAAATAGCCCTCGGGAAGACGTTTCTTTTGAAGCCTGAACTGGTCGCTTTTCCTTAGCTTTCTCACATTTCGAGAAATCCGTGTTCAAAAATTGTTTTCTTGTTATCGCATGTTCAAGTTGAAGAGTGAAAATGAGACCGGTATAACCTACCTAGCTGTAACAAGCACATTCTAAACTTTAAAATGATATAAAAATTATCGTTGAACTCCAAGAATTGAGCAAATTACAGTCTTTCAAAATTTGCTGCAAATACCCGAACCAGCACCTTCCACCCGTAGCATGCGCAGTACAGTACTGTTTTACTGTTTTATGATGACAGAGAGAATCCCCTAGTGTTGTACCTACTATTGTCTTATTATGCAAGCTTTTTGTACTGTTCCGTACAACTGTAACTTCTACAAAAGGATTAATAAATCTGACCTATATGTTATTCGCGGAGTTTCATATTTCTAAGGGAAGATAGTTGACCTTTTCTTGCCGCGGCTGTTAACCGCCGGTAGCGACCCAAAATTTAAAAAGCCATGGCAAGAAAAGACCCATCATCTACCCTTAGAAAAGAATTATAATGTATGGCTGGCTCTGTGTAAACCGCACCTGAACAATCATTGGACGAATCTTTCTGGCCGGATTTTCGTTTGGTCTGTTTTTTGGCGGCGGATGGAACAGTTTCCGGGATCCCGGTTGGATTCCCACCGGATCCTGCTTCGACGCAGGTGGGATTTGTCGTTCCCACGACTTCCGGATGTCGCAGGTAAGATAATCCGGCAAACGGATCTCCGGCGGCTTCCGAGGGATAGGATAAATCGTAGCGTTCCGGATACGGATATGAATCCCATCCGTCCAATCCCGGTCGGCCGTAACCGGAACCGGAACGGATTTGGGTGGTGTCGCTGCAATCGCTTCTGAAACATCGAAAAATCTGCAATATGAAAACAGAGTTGCTAAAATTAACCCAATCCTTTTTCGCGCAGAGGGTTAATAGAGTTAACCAGTTGATTTCTAAATCGCTCGCTGCCTAAAAAAACCCTAATGAATATAGCACAAATGCTCCTTTAGTGACTTGTGGTGTTCGTCATAGCTAATCGTTGTTGCTTATCTTGCAAAAGTTTAGATTGCACCACATATGTCCTCCGCTAGTAGACCAACTTTAAGGTTGCTGCCGCTACAGCTATTTTTTACAAATTTTTTGTGTGGCTTTGTCCGTGGTATAACTGTGGGTGTAGCATTCCTGGAAGCTATTTCATAAAACTACAATTGCAGGCCTGTAGATTAGTAGAATGTAGAACTAAAGTAACGTTCAGTTATGAGGTATTACAACTACGATTGCAGCAAGTGGAATTATAATTTTAAGAATTGTAACTGGGAATATTTTCGGGAATTGTATTTTACAAATTTACAAATGTGCACATGCTTACATCTTTTGTGTACCGATTTGGATTACTAACTACTTAAATTCCCGCATGTTCGTGAATACTGGAATTTGCATTATTAGCTAATTAATTCATTACTTTAACACGTCCAAAATTGAATGGAGGTCACATAAACATATACAGTTTGATAGAACTTAGTTTTCTGTTAGAACTGCTGATTGCAGCTACTGCAAAAGGTTTCGATAGAAAGCAGAAGTGCAACCCAAACATCTCTTCGAAATTGACCGATTTTTGTAGCATCTGTACATCTACAACCATTTCCAGTGATGAAGGAATTGCAAGACAATTTTTGAAGTGGAAATTTATGGGAAAATTGTAATTGTTTTATGAAGCTCAGTTTAGTGGCTACAATTGTAACTCTATGCTTACAATCATACATTAACATTGGGCAGGACCCAGGGGCTTGGTCCAGGAAAACTCTGAGGGGCTAGTTAAATATAAATAGGCATATATAAACGTAAGTAGTATTGTAACTTCACAATATTTAAGAATTTGCAAGAAAATTGTTAATTGTTACAAAAAATGCAAACATTTTGATAGATTTTCAGGAATATTTAAGAAATTTGAATAAAAAGCCGGAGCCAGAATATTTTTGGATTTTCGGTGCGAAAACCTATCTTCCCGGTCAGTTCTGCTTACCCCTTGCCCAATGTGTCTTACCCTTTGCTCCTGACGGCAGTATGGCTTCTACCTTGTCCCGGTTGGGGGGCCCGGAGTCCCCCTTATACCCCCGTGTTAATCCATACCTATAATTCAGCGATGAGCATTCCATATCTATGTACAATTTGGAATTCGTGGCCTACAGTTGTGGGTTTATGAAACGCACAGCCTTCTAGTTTAAGACTGCAGGTGGAGTGCTTGTTTTCTGATTCGAACAATTCCTACAGCTGTAGTCGCAATTCTTAATACATACATTTGTTAAGCTAGAAGCCAGGTATGTAATTGTTAGGATGAAAGATGACTGGCCACAATCGTGGGCATTGTAGTCTACAATTGTTTCTTTATGGATGTTTCTATGAAGTGGCTCCTGATAATACTGCTTTCATACGCGAAAGGTCCGCGGTTCGATTCTCGACGAAGCCAACACTCTTTACACTTACGTATATGTTGGCAACAGAGCGCTGGATGATCCCCAGGAGTTGGTCAGGGGAATTCCGGCATGGGATGGGACTTGGCCGACGTAGTCCATCATGGCGGGGTTGTAGTCTCCGGATTCTGGAAATGGATATCCGCCATCCCTTGGCAGAATGTAACTGTAGCCATCGGTGGGATAGTCGTAGTGCGAGGGTCCCACCAGCTCCGAACTGTAGTAGGTTGTTGGTTCGGTGTAGTCCGGGGGGATCCCATCGCCATAGGGATAGGCCATTGTTCCTACAATAAAACAGATTTTAGGGTCTTTTCGCGAAAGAGTTAAGCGGAATTGACATGTTTAACTGGATCCTTTTCACGGAAGGGGTTGCTGGAGGGGAAGTTAAGCTTGAGTGGAGTTAAACGAGCTAAATAAGCTGGTTTTAACCACACACTCTACCTAAGCCTGCTCTTTCGTGAAAAGGCCCGTAGGTATGTCTTAACTGTGAATCAAACGGTCATTCATTGCGTTTCTGGACTAGCTAATCAGGGCCCCTTTGCATAAAACACTGATTACTGATTAATCAGTAATCAGTAATCAGATATCAGTAAATTCCGTTGCATAAAATTTACTGATTACCATTAGTTTACCTGCTGGAAAGTCAGTTTGTACTATTCTATATTCATTATTGAACCAGCATGATTACTTAACAGCAATTGTTTTGTAAAAAATTAGCTTGCTGTATTTAAGGCAAATACAAATTTCTATTTAAGGTGAATAAAAATTGACTCGGGTATAAACTTTCATACGTTTTCATTTACTTGGTCAAAAATACTGATTGCATTTACTGATGGTGTATCAGTAAATCAGTGTTTAGCAATCAGTAGTTTTATGCAACGGAAAAATTGTTACTGATTACTGATGGCACTGATTACTGATGGTACTGATCACTGATTGCTGATTGTTTTATGCAACGGGGCCCAGATAGCATAGCTGAGTACGATACTCAACCCTGCTATTAAGTTACAGTTTCAGTTTCGGTTTCAGTTTCAGTGATTAAAATATTACTACCTACCTGTTAACAGGGTTTTTCAAAATGTCACCTGTCCTTTTCAGTGTGCTTTTTAAGAAAATGTGAGTTTTTAAAAATCTGTGTTTTTCCTGAAATTTACGTTTTCGCAGTATGATCTAGTTTTTAACGGTTTTTATAGTATTTATAGCTATATTTAGCAGTTTTTGCTCGTTACAGAAGAAACAGAAAGCATATATTGCTTGCTTAGTCTTTATAAAGGTATTCCAATGAACTGAACGTTAAATGTTTGCGTCGAAGACGTCTTTTTGCGTTATAGTGGGGCGGGGGTCTGCCCCCCAGCCCAGACGTTGAGAATTTTTTAAAAATTGCAAAGATTTCTGTCATTCCTAGAATCTTTAGACGTAATTTCGTTTAATATAAGCAAGAGTACATAATAACTAAGAGTGTGACAAGCGTCAAGCTCTTAGTTATTAGGCTTGGGACATCATCTGCACGATAACGGCTGACCCCCCCCCACAAATTAGACCCATCACTTCAAAGAAATTCGCACGCTATGCCTACGTTCTAAAGCTCGAAAACACAACTAGTCAGTTGGTTCAATGTGCGTCTGTTGCGAGCTTCAGCACACAAGCATAGCGTGCGAATTTCTTTGAAGTAATGGGTCTAATTTGTGGGGGGGGGGGGTCAGCCGTTATCGTGCAGATGATGTCCCAAGCCTAGAGCTTGACGCTTGTCACACTCTTAGTTATTATGTACTCTTGATATAAGTTCTTAATAGCAGCGTTGCTTAGAATAGTGAAGGATAAGTGCTCAACTGTAAAGTACCTAGACGAAAACGAATTTAAGTAGGTAAAATCTATGTAGATTTTCGGAAAGCAAAGGTGCAAAATTATGCTAAAAATGAATACAAATTTGCTCTTTCAGGTGAAAATTTGAGTGTGTTTTCTAGTGTTTTCTAAAATTTTGTTTATTTAAAAGAAGTGTGAACACACAATAAAAATACAAACAAGTCGGCCTCAAAAGGGGCAGTATTCCTTTGTAGACCTTTTCTTTATTCAATTGCCAGATTGTTCTCGTTTGAAGCTCTTTAAAGCGTTAGAAACTCCAGGTTTAGTTTACAATTTCACTTGACTTCCCTCATCAGAGAGAGCAGGCCTATGCCGGGCTGAACTTGTGATGTCCATCCTAAGCTAGTACCTTATCTAAACGCATCCATGTGTAGCTCCCAAGCTACATTGGTGCTCAAAAATCTGCAATCGTTTAGATTGCTGACAGTCGAAGACTGCGCGACGGCTCTCATTTCTGCTGCTTAAATAGGTTGTAATTTGCATAATTCGAATGTCAAAAAACTGACCTAAGCTAGCCCTGTGTTGAAGATAGGGCTTTTGAATAGAGAAATGACTCACAATGCACTAAACATACACGTTTCCATTTTATACATTCCTGCTCCAGCAGGAATAATAACAAGTTTCCATTTTATACATTCCTGCTCCAGGGGCCCGTTGCATAAAACTTTCAATAGGTCAATAGGTCCAATAGGCAATAGGTAAATAGGCTGAGAGCGTTGCATAAAACTAATTTTCAATTACAATAGGCAATAGGCGATTCTTCCAATTTAATAGGCGATTTCGATAGGGGAGCGTTGCATAAAACTCGAGCAATTTTAATACCTATTAAATTTCACCTATAGAAACGGTAAAATTTTCGAATTATCAAAGAAGATAATTTGTTTCCGATTATAATATGTGCATTTATGAGCTTTTCAGCACAATTTGCTTTTACAAACTGGATGAACAGAAAGTCTCATGCATGTCTAAGGTCGTTTAGGTAAAAACATAGAGTTAAATTTCACCTGAAAAGTGAATTCAATTTAATTATAAAATTTCACATGAAAATATATACGTATACTTAATGAAGAGCATGCAAAAGTCTTGGAAAAAATTTAATAAGCTGTAGCTGTCGCATAACTAGCCAAAACAAACAATTTCTTGTGAAACCTGCTTAGGTTTTATCATTTAAGTATATATATTTCGTTTTTTCTTAGAATTCTATTTTTTGTTAATATTCTTTGCTAGTATGATTATTTTCTTGATGTTTCGTTTCATATGGCAGTTGTTGTTTGAAGATCCACTGCATCAATGTATAGCGCAACTATACATTATATAAAGGGAAAAATTAACTATTTTAATAGGTAACCTATTGGTTTTGTTGTCAATAGGTATGAAAAAGGAGCCTATGACAAATAGTGTTTTATGCAACGCATTTTAATAGGCCCTATTGCCTATTGCCCCATATTGCCTATTGTTATTTACTTATGAAAATTGTTTTTATGCAACGGGGCCCAGCAGGAATAAAAACAGTGCCTGTTGTTCACCACTACTTCACAGGACCGATTGCTGAACTGGGGGCCTATTTCATAAAACTACATTGTGTACATTACATTCAGTACACTACAATGTAGCTTTTTTACATTAGGTACATTTTTCTGTTTCATAAAACAAATGTAGATTTTACAATGTAACGTAGTTGTTACATTACATTCGGCTCCTTTGAAGTTTCTTGTTGGAAAGCCCTTTTCTACATTGTAGTTATGGAAATGTACAATGTAGGCACATTCTTACATTAAATTTACCAGCTTAGAAAATTAAAAATATGTTAACTGTAATTAATTAATTGATGGAATTAGCAAAAATATTTGTTCGTAACTTCTTATTGGATTGTTTGACCATGTGCTAATTTTTTCTAGATTTGTAGCAAAGTAAAAACTTTAAATTTTAGTTTTGCAGTAGCGCAGACAACTCCTCACTATAGTTAAATACCTTTTATATAATTTTTGGTAGAAAATACTTCTCTATTCCTTCATTTTTTCTATCTAGAATGGCAAAAATCTAAGAGTTACAGCGGTCTTGACCACAGTAGCAATTGTAGCTACATTGTAGATTACATTGTACTGCAAATAATTTTATGAAATCGACTCAATTTTGTTACAATGTAGCTACATTGTAGGTCCTATGTTTTCAATACAGAAACAACTACATTGTAATGTAAGTTACATTGTAATGTGCCCAGTTACACTGTAGTTACATTACAATGTAGAATATTTTATGAAGCCGAAAACTACAATAAATGTAGAAATGTAGCTACATTGTAGCAAATGTAAGTTTTATGAAATGGGCCCCGGGTCAGGCTTATCAATCAATTTCTTCTGCTTTCCTTCCTTTTTCTTGTCTTGCTTTTCAAAAAGTGTCGAAGTACAGTCTAGGATTTATAGCTAAGTTCTAGACCGCTGCAACATTTGCTGGTACATTAATTAGTAGGATTTATTTAGTAGGATATTGTATCTCATTGGATGTTGTTTTACTCTTGCAGTCTGTGTACTCAGAACGTTTGAAATCATGCAAATTATCTCTAAGATTTGATATACTTATTCTCTTTCTAATGAATACAGTGAACCTAACTTTAGCTCTCGAAAATTAATCTACTGCATTTTCGAAGTAATTTAATTTTCCAGATTTTTTGCAGACTAAAGTAAATTTTTTCGTGAGGCGTCGGCCACATCAGTCGATTCCACTATGAAATAGCTGGGGACCCTTTTTTAATTATTATGAACCCGCTCTTCGTTATAAAGAAATTAAAGCGTATGCGCAACCTGAATTTTGCCTACTTTTCCCAACTTTGGCAAGCGAAAACTTTAGCTAGAAAGCAGCAATCGGGGCAACTAAAAAAGGGTCCCTGGGTAGTTTTGTGTAAAACACGTCTAGTAAGTGGCAACCCTCTAACTTGCACTGTAAATGCTCCACAATCGCTTGAAAAAATTTGGTAATGTTTTTGCAAAAACCACATTTTTTATGATAGCAACATACGGGATAGCATTTAGAAGATTACAACGCCACGAACAATCGGCCTCGACGACACCGTCAAATTGACACCCTTAGTTTAATTTTCCAGCTTGCGTAGCCCAAGAAATGGCGGATTTTTTGATTTCTGCAAAATTGACAAGTTTTCAACGCCGAAATAAGAAAATCAGCTATATCTCGCTGTAGAGAAAGCTAGAAGGGTGCTTCAAAAAGCACATATGTAGAGCTCAACAAGATCTTTCGAATGGCTATAGTCATAACTATGCATGCAGCTGCTGTCTAAATGTCAAAACCGTCCTGAACGGAGACGTCGAAGTTTTGAAGCGGGATTGCGCGGAGGCTGTTAGAATGCTAAAAGAACTTATTTTTGGAAAGTTTCATCAAATTTCATCTTGATTTGTACCATCAACCAATTAATATGTGCCTAAAAGATATCACCACCTTAAGAGAGGGTATGATCTCAAAAGAGTAGCAGTTATCTTTTCTCCAGCTTCGGCTACCTTGAATTAATGATTTCTGACAATTTCTAGAAAATTCTCTCACCAGTTTCATTCAGATATTTGTAAAAATTAATTCTTTACCCAAAATTGCTGGCAGGTTGAGTTTTACCCAAGTTGTCCATCTTACTGAAAGGGCTTCCAATTTACTTCATCGGCAACGAGGTTAGTCCCCGGCACCCTTCACTTAAGGAACGTCGTCCAAATAGTCAACGGGATCCCGTTGAAAATCCCTAGGGAAAGTTTTAAAGAAAATCCCGCTTTGCGTTAACATTTCCCCGTTTCAGGACTGGCTGTCTCTAATTTCTTTACTAACATTGCATACAAAACTTTGACAAAAAGTGTGCTGGCTTTTACATGTCTGCGGAGACTTACAGTTGCTTACTGCTGTGTAACTTTTGTTGCACACATGGGTGCTTTCAAGCTGTGCAGTAATAGCAGCTCAGCTGATGTTTGTAAAAGAAAGCCAAAACAACAGCCAAAAAAGTTTGCTCCGATAACCTAAAATATCACTGTTTTGTAAAAAATTCCCTGCTTAAAATCCTGTTTTGAACGGGGACCAAAAGACGGGTTCCCGGCAATTTTCCCGTCCCCAATTTGGACAACGTTCCTAAGGTGGTGATTCCCTTTGGTCACATAGAGTTTGCACCATTATTACTCATTCATTACTTGGAGTTAAGAAGCCATTTTTATATCAAAATGTAGCTTGATATTTTCTCTTTTTAATGCATGCCACGAAACTAATGTTGCTTTTCTAAAATATTTTTAACACATTTTAGAAGAAGTATAATTTTCCAGAATTTTTGCAGACTCAAGTAAATTTTTCGCGAGACATCGGTTAGATCATTCGATACCTCCATCAAATAGCTGGGGACGATTTTTTATTTATTGTGAAATCGATTTTCGTTATAGAGAAATAAGCTGAAATGTGTGCGTAACCTGTATTTTGCCTACTTTTTCCACATTTGTCAAGCGATTACTGTAGCTAGAAAGCAGCAATCGGGGCAACTAAAAAATCGTCCCTGGGTATATTTTTGCAGAACACATTTGTTCAGTATCAGCCCTCCAGCTTGCATGGTGAATGCTCCACAATATTTGGAAAAAAATTGGTCGTGTTTTTGCAAAAACTACATTTTTTGTGATAGCAGCCTACAGGATAGCAGTTGGAAGACAACCATGCGTCGGATAATTTGTCCCTGTGGGACCTTCAGATCGACGCCCTTAGTTTGATTTTACGGATTGCGTAGTTCAAGAAATGTTGGATTATTTGATTTCTGCAAAAATGACAAGTTTTCGACGCCAAAATAAGAAAATCGGCTATATCTCACGGTAGAGAAAAGCTAGAAACTTGCTTTAAAAAGCAAAAATGTGAAGCTCAATGAGATCTGTCGAATGAATATAGTCATAGCTGTATAGCAGCTGCCAATCGTTCAGAAATTGGGAAAAACCACTTTGACCGGAAATCTCGAATTTTTGAATCAGGATTGAGCGGAGGGTGTTAGAACGCTAAAAGAACTTATTTCGGAATGTTTCATCAAATTTCATCTTGATTTACGCCGCCAAACAACAATATGTGCCCAAAAGGAATCCCCACCTTAAGGACTGCCAGTGTTTACGAAATTATTCTGGCTCGTAATTCCGTTTAAATTTTTTAAAATCTAAATCTTAAATTTAGATCTCAATTTTTAAATCTCTTCGGCTCTGTACTGCTTAACAATTGTTGACCAGTGTACGTTATTGATGGACTTTGCAGGATTTCTCGTTATTGTGACTTTTGCCAGGTCACAATAGCACATCCGCTACTTCGTTATGCTCTTCATAGTGAAGGGTAACAGAAGTTGGTGTAAGTCTTCAAATGCTAGGCAGGGTTTCTATCAGATTTTAGTTCTGTATTCTGTATACTAGTGTTGGAGTTTTAGCTTCTCGACTGATATAGGCTTCAAAACACCCCCAAATCGGTTGTCCTGATCTGTCAGTATGGCTGCAAACAAGCATTGTAGACATTAACTTTCTGTTAAGACCTTTACTGAAGAGTTCCTTTTCTACATATAGTCCCACTTAATTATAGCTGGACTGTTCAGGCACTTGAACTCAGCAAGCCTGGCCATTAGGACCAACATTCCATAGAGCTATCAGAGGAGAGCACCAAGCCTTCGCTGCCAAGTCAACGCTACCAATGGAGCGGTTAGTATGCAACTTGTTACTAAAAGTATAAGGGAAGCAGGTATAGGAAAGATTGATAAGCCTGATATGGAAGTTCAGCTGATGACTCGGTGGTGTACGTCTGACCGTAGTTACAATTTAATAACACAAAGTCAACACTTTCTCCTCAGGCATTGATTTTAGATTTTAAATGTCCCGTTCTTACTTAAATCTGGGTCTCTGTCTGCAATAATGTTACTGAGAGTGATCGTTGGAGCTTTAGCCCGTAGTTGAGACTTCGTTGAAGTTCTGATCAAGGAACAGCTTTAATGCCACAGTTCGGCATCTAACAGATCAGGAAAGCAATATAACTCAACTTTGACTGCTGTGACGCAAATCAGTTAATTTTTGTCTTATCGCCTGTAATCTAACCTACATACAATGGAGTCTGAAAAGTACATGAATAGGTTGAAAGTGGAATTAATATTGAGAATAACTTTAATATTTGTTAGGAGACGACAGCTGTAGGTCTTCATGATACGTCTTAACACCTCTCTAATTGACCTGACTAAATTGACGACGAAATTAATACCTGATAATTAGGAATTCTAATTAGCTGTTTGGTAGTCATTGTTTCTGACAAAATTAGGTCTAATAAAGACTCACTCAAATCAGCGAAAACAAAGATGAGCTCATTGTTCGGAAGTTACACGTAACTAGGATTACTGTAGTTTCGATTTAATGAAATTCGACATTTTGCACTATTTCTGTCAAATGAAATAATCACATTCCACCTCCGAGCTTATGAAAGAGATTGCCCAGAAGCAATTAAAGGAAGCAGGAACCGAATTTTAAAGTATTACAATGAAGAGGGGGTCAAAGATTACACTCCTGCAGATTTTATTACAAAAAAGACATCAGCGAATGTTCGCTGTAAACTTATTTAACAAATCCATTTAAAATTGATTAGAAATGAGTATATAGTTTTTGATCAAAATTATAAGAGATGCGTATTCTTTTCATTCTTTTCCCGGCTCGCAATTAAAATAACCAATTTTATTCAGCTCTGCCTCCAATTACCCCACCCACCACGTTGTCCTATGATTGCACCATCCATATGGTACTTTTCTCTCCATGTTAGTAATAATTTAAAACAAGTTCACCCTAAACAATAACTTAAGCATAACTGTACAAGTAGATCAGTAATGAAAGTGTTACAGAGTTTTACTTTGGTTCACTTTCCCTGGGTCATTCCTTTGTGCTGGACTTGACGGAGGTCTCCTTCCCCTTGTCAGAGGTGACGGACTGGTTCTTCTTGGACTTTCCCCCTTTCCGAGTCGACTTGTCCGTCGTTCCTTCAGTGTTCGTCGCTGACTTGCCGGCGGACGTGTGACTTTTTGCTGTTTTAGGACCTCCGGCCGCTTCCGACTGAGCCGTGGACTTGGCCGTTTTCTGGGCTTCCGAGGCAGGTTGGTCCGGACCGGGCGCCTTGGCAGGTTCGGATTTGGATTTGGCCGCGACCGGTGGAGCGCCTTTGGCCACCTTCTCATCGCTGGGCGCCAATTCGGCCGTTTTCAGCGACATATCCTGGCGGGATTTTTCCACAATTTGATGCTTCATGGCCGTCTTTTTGCTCAACTTTGTGGGAGCTTTTTTCTTTCCGCAAAGTAGCAGTTGAAGAAGAATGGTTAGAATGGAGCCGAGCCATAGCAGGAGAACCAGTAGACTTAGCATTATGCTAAAAATAGAAGAAAGATTTACGTTGAAGTAGCTGTGATCTAAGCTTAAACTAGGTAGTGGGTCAAATCTTGCAGAAATGTTTGACTTTAGGATGGAATGGAAACACAAGTGAGTACCACTTTTTGCTTAATGTGAAACTACAGTTTTAAAGATTTCTGCCGTTTTTAAGTTTTAAATTGTTTCGGCGATGTTGGTTTTGCTCCATGTTTAATCAGTACGGACTGTCCTAGTTTCAAATTAATACTAATTAGTTAGTGCTAGTCCAAATTCGCTTATATTGACGATTTACCGTCGAATTCTTGGATTAAATCGAAATCAGTATTGCTTGACAGTTGCACTAATTAATTAATGTTGAATAGATTAAGGTTATTTTTGTTAGTATGTTTAATGTTTTGATTCTTTGAGTGATTCTTGATTGAGTTTTTGTCCATTAAGACTCATTTGGCATAAAATAAGTCTATTTTTGGTGAAAAAGTTCTGCTGGAATCGAACACAGGCCCTTTCGGTTCCTTTCAAGAATGTTCTGAAAACTCGAAACAGACTGCAAGCGCTCAGTTTTGCAGCTGCAGAATGCAATAATTGCAGTGTTACGCAGTTTGTGATGCAGAAAACCGGTTTGCAAGGAAGAAATAACGTGACTTGCTTTAAAGCTGTCAGTTGATTGCAAGTCTTCAGTCTGCGAAACTTTGGCCAGAAACAATTCAACCTTTCTTTTTCTTCGCATATTCCTTTAAAAATTATAGATTGATTGATTTTGCTATCATTTTTGTTTGATCATATAAGAAATTCCACTTTTAAATTTCTTGGGACCTTTTCAAGAATGGGTAGAGTAGAGCAAATTAACTCGGTCCTTTTCATGAAAGAGTTAAAATGCGGGAAACTCAAGCTTGAGAGGAGTTAAAATGTGTTAAAACGGTTAAGTTTAACTCTACTCTATCATCCTTTCTTGAAAAGGCCCCTGGATAATTTAGCACAATGAATTAGCTCATTATGCAAGCAGAAGACTCTAAGCAGCTTGCACTTACCCTTTTCTACATTTTAATTTTATTTAATTTAAATTTAATTTAATAGCCTGATTATATGATTTAAAATTGTGTCCTACACGTTGGTGTCGTGTATGAGAACCCTGTGGCATAATTGGCAGTGCACTCTTACGGTAGGCAAGCGGTAGCAGGTTCAGAACCCGCCACGCCAGGCACAATAGTCCTTATTACTTACATTTTGCTAATAGTTTATTGCAAATTTTAGTTTTTTTAGGATGTCGCTTCCCGATTGGTCGCTTTTGGCGGATCACGTGATTGTGGAAATTTTGGGAAATTTGCCAGTTTTAGAGGCCATTCAGTGCAGCCAAGTCTGTCGGCGCTGGCACTCCGCTTTCGGTTCGGAAAAATTCTGGCGAAAACCGAAATTTATCGAATTTCGTGGACAGCCGGAACAAACCGCTCAACTATCCTTCTGCCAAAACTACTCCAAATTTTCAACCCATCTGAGTCTAACAATAGATCAGTCTGTTCCAGTTAATCGTCAGCTGAGTTTGAAATTTTTGGAGCTAATTAGCGGTGCTGCTACGTTTGCTCAAATGCGGTCGATTTCCGTCGCATTTGTGGGAGAAAATCCGCTATTCTACGCTGGCCAGGAATACGTCGATAGTTTGCGTCAACTTTTCGCCAGTTCAAAACTACCCATATTACGCATTTTAGATCTGTCCAGTTTACAGATTTTGTTTACTGACGATCTGATTTTGGAGCTGTCTCGGTGCGCACCCGTGCTGCGTCGGCTAGACATCCAAAACAAGCAATTGGTTTGCAAAATTTCACCCGAATGTGTGCTACAGTTAATCGAAAACTGTCCGAATCTGGACGATTTGCGTCTATTCTACAAAAGTCTATCCGACGTAGCATTGGTGCGCCTCAGCGCCGCAGAGCGCGCTCCGATGCGCCATTTGTCCATACAGTGTCGCCGTATGGACAAATGGGAGTCACAGGATTTGACCACTGACGCCTGGCTCCGCCTGACCGGCCAGTGGCCAAATCTAATAGTGACCCTCAAATTTGACCACACCTGCCCGCCGGACATCATCTATGCCATCATGAAGCCAGCTGTCCCTGTGGCACACCTGTTCCTGGAAACCTTTACCGACTGCTACCAGCAGTTGGAAACCGCGGCTAAACTGTATGCCAACCGGCTGCGAAAAGTGGTCATTCAGTGTCAGCCCAGTGAGGAGCTAGATGGCGCTCTACTCCGGCTGGTCAGCCAGGCTGTCCACCTGAGGGAGCTTCATGTCCTCTGTATCCTGGATCAGCCAACCATTGACAGTATCCTTCAGCAACATTCCCGGATGGCGGCTGAAGGATGCTACACTCTCCGCTATAATCTGGATCCTCATCCCTGGGTTTCGGACGAAATCTTGGATAGGATTTGGATTTAGCGGAGGGATCAAGAAGAGAAAATAGAGGAGCTTTTGCCGTTTTGTTGTATTTTTGATATGTTTATAGTAAATGTTTGAATGTATGCGTGGCGATTTTATTGAAAATTTGAATTTTTATTGATTTTTGAATTTTAATGCTGTGAATTTCCATTCGGTTAAGTGTTGATTGCCGATGGTATTTTGCCGCGATAAAAATTGTATCTTCGTTCGAGCATCTAAAATGACTTTGCTTGCGATTTGAGCTGTTAAGTTGCACGCAACGTTTTGCCCATCTTTTCCTGTGAATATTTTTATGTGGGACGCCAGCAGGAAAAAATGCGTGAAACTTGGAACACAGCTTTGCAGCTTTCATCTAACCTTAGTGATTGTAAATGGTGTACTACAACAGTAGCATTGCATTAAATTTATAAAGCTGTTTTGCTATCTAAATTTATACCAGATGAATTTAAGCTTAGCCTCACAAAACAAAACGTACGTCGTTATTTTTATTAATACTTTTGCACTACAAAATTCACAAATTATTGCTCAATTCAGCTGCTTTATGTCTGTCTATCGTGGAATTTATGGAAAGAACTCTTTTGCAAGACCTGAGAGATAGAGTCTGTTTGCATCATCACCAAATCAGGTTTTGTGAAATTCCGCTTCCAATCAGGACAGACTAATTAACAATCCCAGCTGTGTACGTCGGCTTTCAAAGGCCCAAATTAGGAACCTTCTAACAATAATCCAATTTAAGAAATGCCACATATTTTTCCCCAACATCATAACCCCATACTGGGACCCCCGCCCCGAGTTTTTCTCCCGGAATTCAGCTCAATTTCTTGACACAATAGGGGGCCCCCTCGGCTTTGAATTCTTTTTGGCAAACTTTAGGTTTATGTAAAAGATAGCACTGAATTTTTCCGTAAGTCTCGAGAAAAAAGTAGTACACTTCCCGCTAAAGGAGATGTTTGCAACAATACTTTGCGGTTTAAGCTATGCAGATTATTAAGATAAGCATAAACTCTAGATAAATGTAAGGAAGGTTAACGGTAATTTGCTGATATGAGATGTTTTCTTAGGATATATAATTTGGAGAGAAAGTTTATTCGGGCACTTGGGCATATACAAAAGCCAAAAATTCCTCGAAAATTAACTCATAGTTATTGGCAATATTACCTATTCCTAATCCTAACTAATTGGTTGGCTTGACATTTCGTGAATATTTCTATTTCGATTATATTTCGGAGCACTTCGTGACAGTGACAAAGTCAAACATAGTCCTGTTTTCACATGGAGTTGATTTCTCTTTGTGATCGACCTAAGATAGATTCAATTTTAGTTTAAGGTTCAGGTTCAGTTTCAATGCCTAGCTTGGGAATCTGCTGTTTTTGGCCACACTTTTTGGCTACTTCAGCAGACGACCGCGGGTTCGAATATCGACATTTTTTCGTTCGCTTGGTGGTGTGCATCTTTCTTCTATTCCATAATTAGATTATTTACATCAAGAAAATGAAGTAAACGCGGGCTGACAGGTGAATCCGCGAAGGATACAAGGCATTAATCATAAAGAAATAATGATAATTTAGAGTGACCGGTTTATTCTGGTTTCTGCAACTGTGTAGGCAGTTTATACAGTGCCTGTACCAAGCTTGGTAGGCACAGGCAGCGCACAACCGTTCCTTACGTCCATCGAACTATACTGTGTGTGCTGAAGCATAACTAAAATATCATTACTTTGTCTCATATGCAGGGAAGCTGAACGCTTTAGAAATTGTGAACGGGGGAATAGCACTGTTCATCAATTAGAGAAATCTCCCCCCGTCAGTTTCAATGTAGGAGTCTCAGTGTTTCTCATTTCCTCAGTATTTGTTTGTTGGGAATAAAAGCTCATCCTAAAATTAGACGATTCTCACTTATTTTTAGGCCGCAATTTGTTGTTAATACAACTCTCGTTTAGGCTAGTCAGTTGGGAAAGTTGTAGTTTAATCGTCGTCTAAAGGTCTAACGTGGGCAAGTCCAAATTTGCTGATGGAAAATTATAGTAGGAGGGTTTTGTTTCTTCTGCCCAAAACTTCTCGAGGAAATCGGCTCAAAATGACCAATTTTACATTTTTGGCTGCCATGTTTTACTGAGACCACCTAGAGAGATGGGACTGCCACCAATCGATAGCTAATTAATGCCCTATATTTCATATGTAAGCATTGAAGGGTCCCCGATGCACCCAGAAAAAGTTAGAAGCCGTCAAAGTCGGACAAAGTACGAAGTTTTGTTTAATTTTCATTGCAAAAATCCAATAAATTTATCTCTAGCTGCAAGACTTAATTCAGAGACGGGATCGGCTGTACGTTATTTTAATGCGCATAACCTCCCGCATCACCTGGTGGAACGACTTTTCTACCGACGAACTACAGCCGGCTCTGGATTTGCTTGAAGGCAGAGCTCGAACAGGGCTTGAAATCATCAAAATTTCCATAACCGGCGGAATGCTATAGAAACTAGATTTTTCAAGCAAGTGTCGAAATATTGTCGCAAAGTAGAGTGGACCTGTTAAAAGATAAAAGGAGCAAATGCCCAGATTGCCAACCGTCAACTGGGCCCTGTCCCAAAAATAAGATGCCAAAAATTACCACTTGTGCCAAATGGCCGTCGCGGGCATAAAAGGGTTAAGAACCCTAATTTTCAGTTTCAGTTTCAGTTTCAGTCGGCAACCAAATATTATCAGTTTCGGTTTCCATTTAGTTGGCAAAACCTGGTAAGGACCTTATGTGGCCCGTTTTGTGGATTTTCTACAGCGAAAGATAACCCAAACGTATTCGGTCCAATGCTGTCCGAAAGCACAAAAATTATTGGGGAGGGCCTACTCTCATGGGCATGAGGATTCCTGGGAGCATAAAATTTAAATCTAGCTCACACGTGGCCTGAGACTGCAGCTCTTCGGCCCGACAGCTCAATTACGGATACTCGTAGTTATAAATGCTCAATACTTGCTCAAAAAATTATAATGCTATATTAAATAGATAAAATTTACAATTACATTTTAACTTAAATCCTTGGCAAACAACGATACGCTCGTTTGCAGAATTTGGCTCCAAAAGTAGTAATGTACTTCAGTTTAATACTGAAAGCTAAATCGTCCCACTCCAGTTGGCACAGGCCGGTGTCAGTGAGAGGTGTCAATCATACATCGGCAATGGATCAGATCTAACAGGCAATGTGTTAAACGTACGCGTTTCACGTGAACTCGGAAAGGTTGAAATTATCGCTTTAATCTAGTCTTGCTGCCCGGGAACGTGGCTCAGTGGTAGAGTGTTCTAGTCATGATCCAAAGCTCGGTGGTTCGATCCCCGTCCTGGGCACTTTTCTTCGCATCTTTCTATCCTGATTTCAACCTTTCACAAGTTGTAGATTTTCGCGGGGATAAAAAATTGGCACATTAAACTCTTGGCGATGCCAAGGCAAACGCACACCTTTGAGGAACTTTCGCACAACATAACCGATTTAGTTCAAATTTGGTATGGACGCATTTGAATATTTCTGATCGATCTGCAGCAAAGTTTTAAAACTTTAAAAACGTTAAAGTTTTTGTTTACCAAGGCAAAGGGGAACCAAAAAATTTTTTGTCTTTAATTTTACTACAAAGTTGCATATAGAGGTATTCTGGGTTGCTGATCATGAATTTGAAAATCGTTTATGATGCAGCTATTTCTTAGCTAGATTTAAGCTATAACTTTAGCTCATTTCCAGCCAACGAATAACTGCGCCAAAAACGGATTTCAGATTCGCGATCACCCGACCCAGAAAACCTCTGTATGCAACTTTTTTAGCAAAATTAAAGACAAAAATTTTTGGTTCCCCTTAGTCCCCCCTTGGGAGAACATAAAAATTAAATTTTAATTTTAAATTTAAATTTAATTTAATTTTAAAGCTTTGTTGCCGATCGACCAGAGAAGTATTCAAATGCATCCAGACCTGAACTAAATCGGTTAAGACTTGCAAAAGTTAGACGTATGCGTCTGCCTTAGTATGTATCGCCGAACTCTTTTTTATTGAAAATGTTTCATATCTAAAGCCAGTACGCGTTTTCTAAATTAATAAAAATAACATAACTTTCTGTTGCCGGTTCCATGATAACACCTTTTTAAGACGTTTACTTACACTTTTTAAATCTTTAAGTTTTGATTTTTTGACGGATTTGAGGATTTTTGAAGTTTTGATGCCAAAATATAGGTCACTTGCTGGCCTTTTAGCTTACAAGGATGTGTGTGCAAGCTGTACCTAAATCAAGTAAATAGGAGGATTTTAGTTAATTCATAAGTAGGAAAATTATACTGAGATTTTCACCTGCAATCGCTTTTTCAAGAAAATATCAAAAAAGTGTTTGTTGAATCACTGAGTGAACCTGATTTCACTGTTCTCATTTCATTGCCTAACAGTTATTTACTATTACAATGAGCCAAACAATTTTATTCATGCTTTCATTTCGTTTTAACTGTTACATAACTTTGGCAGTGTTACTTTACTACAGTACGACCAAAATATGTGTGTACAAACTTTGTCCGTTTATAGCAGATTAGCCTTTGGAGTAAACCGCAACAATGCATATATTTTTAGAATCCTCAGGAACTCTAGGTACCGAAAATCCTAAATTCCTCCTTTATTTCACGGAGAATCCAAAATTTTTAGTTTTTCGCCCAATTTTTATCGCCATCAAAATTTTGTTTTCACGATCGAATAGAGCTGGTCCCGCTGCATATTTTTCTCCTACAAGTTTTGCTCCTACAGGTTTATAATTAATTTCAATCTTTTGGAGTTCACGTGAAATTTTGATATTTAACAAAAAGCTCATTGAGAGTTGAGACCCACTTGAAATCGAGGGTATCAAGCGGTACTTTTGGACTTTTTATCTAGTCAAAAATTGAAAAATTAAAATTATTCAAAAAAATTAAAAATCTAAAATCTACTTTTGACACTTTAACACCCAATATTGCTTCCCAGTAAAGTCTAATGAAAGATTTTACCACAAACAGACTTTTCTGTGTCACATTTAATTAAGTCTCTCTCGCCAAAGCTTCCGTTCTGTCCTGGTTTGGTCTAATTTCACCTGCTGGAATATTGGAAACAAACAAATGAAGGACATCTTTTAAAGAGGGGGGGGGGAATTATTTATCCAACTGAAATTGTGATAAAGGTTCAGCAATACAGATCCTACAACTCACTGTTCCCTTTGAACTTTTTTTAACATCTGTCACCTTCATGTTTGTACTCGACTTGGGATTAAGGTATTACCTTAATCGACTCTAAATATAATCCTTTGGGTTAAGTTAAATTTTTAAGTTAACTTTAGGATTAATCGTTCAAGTTAAGTTAATTCTAAGGTGATAAGGGTCTTGGTTGTGAGATTAATGAGGATTTCCTGATTTCGGGGTATAACAAAGATAGAATTTTTCGGTTTTGAGATTATTGAAAGAATTCCCTTTTTCGAGGTCTTCGCTTCGGTTCAACTTAGAGTTCGCTTTATCAAATGTGCACGAATATTCTACTACATAACTTGGATCTACGACATTTGCCCCCATGAAACTTGCCCCCACGACAGTTGCCCCCACGTCACTTGCCTCTCCGCGACACTTGCCCCCAGCGACAGTTGCCCCCAAATTGAGAATTTTGTTTTGTTTTGTAGTACTGTTTGTTCTGTTTTCGGATGTAGTTATTTGATTAGTGTTGAATGCAGACATGTAAGCTGTGTTATAACAGATAACAGATATAACAGCAGAGTGTATTAATTTAATCCTTTTCATCAAAAACCAAAATGACACAAACTATATATTACAAAATTACAAAAGTTATGTTAGCACTTAACAGTACACTCAATCTTTGACTCAGAGATTTTTGCGGCAGCTTTGAGGTGAAATCAGGTCTCAATTGTGAGGTAAAATTACTCACTAACCGGAAGACTTACGACCTTTATTTTAAAAATTAGCTAAAATACGTAAAAATCAGCGAGATCGGAGAAAGTGGAAAAATTGACCCCAAAACTAAACCCTCCCTTAGGTTTGCTGTTATATTTGTAATCTGTTATAACATATGTAATGAAATTACTGTTTCTGTTACTGTAATTGTTGTTTTATTCAGTAAAAAGGCGTTTCGCGTTCTTACAGCCTCACCTAGCAACCAGGAATAGGGTACTAGTAACTAGTATAAGGTGGCCTTAGTAAAGAATAATCTAGGCCCTACCCGGAAATCTGTCAAAAAAAGACTAATTTAGTGAGTTATTAATTGGTTCTGTTGAAGATCTCATGGCCAGTCCAGTTATCTATGCCAGGTAATTGTATAAAGGATCAAGCTTTATTTGCCACTGTCAATTATCACCTGTACCTGCATTGTCTGTCTGTCAGAACTGCCAGAATTGCCTTAAAAAATCACAATAATCTGGTTAATCATCAGGGCTTAATTAAGGTGTCTTAACTGTGTTCCTGCGGCCGTATTGAGGCCCTCGAACTACACTAATTAGTGAATTTATTAGGTGTTAGAATCACTTAAAATATGTGTAATCGGCTAGGTTATCTCAACTCTTAGTGCAAGGATTCGAACCTTCGACCTGTTGCCCTCTTGTACGTGTGTGGGACGGCCATATTGAGGCCTCCCGCAATTGCACGAACCCCTATTATGTCAGCCTTGTGCAAGGGCGGTCGTAATTGAGACCCCCTTGCCTCCCCTGTCTTTGTCCCTCTTTCGTCAGCGTTGCATCACGGCCAATTTTGGCATAAATCCCCCTTAAGCAGTACAAAAGCACACATTATTTCACCTTATTACCACAATTACACAACAAACAAGAACAATTATACACTGTTACTGTTTCTTCTTCTTTTAATTCCTGAAACAACAAAAAGTACAAGTTAGATTACACATTTTAAGTCCTACGTTTTGTTTTTAATTCCATCCTTAAGGGAGTTATTTAACTCCTCCCTTTTCTTCTTTCCCTTTTACGGGTCGGCCTTTTATCTTTGACCGCCCGTCTGTTTGTCTGGAGAGCGTGGAAAGCTCCCAGACCTTACGTGAACGAATGCCATTCATACATTCATTCACGTAAGTCACACAATAGTGACCTTATAAGGGTCACCGCTGACCTCCCACCCACAAAAGGCTGAACTCAGCCTTGCACTACTCAGTATAGATTTAGGTAAAATAAATATATACATACATATACATACAATTATAACAATAGTAATAGGTACCTAAGTTACTAGTTAATTACATAGGTAGGTGTTAGTAATTCTAGGTAAGTTAGTATTTTAGTTAACTTAGGTATTCATTTTACTTACGTAATTTGTTTTCGTCTTTGGGTCCTTGATGGATCAAACAGGTGAGGCCCCTTTGCTTTCTACTAAGCAAAGGGAACCCTTTGTCTTGGCCGCTGGAGGACCAAGTTTTAAGAAAGATTGGAGCTTCTGTTTACTCCAGATTTATGGGCCCCAGCAGAGACCCCTAAAACTTGATATTTAAAACCCGGCCTTTGGCCTCCTTTCTGTCTGATTTAGGGGTCATCTGTTCCCATTAATTTGGGGGTCCTCCAGCCGCCAGACGCGCCTGTGGGCTACCGTAGGTCACGACTCGGTAGCCCAATAACAAAGCGTGATCATTCAAAACACCCAATCAGAAGCTAGCAAGCTTAAGGCCAGCCCCCCGACAGGGTCTCGACTGCAATTAGCAGTTTGCAGTCAGTGCTTGGCTGGCAGTCGGGGAGAGAGGTTGGTCTCTCTCTCCCCTAATAACATTAGCTTACAATTGTCGCCCCCTTATTGTCCGTATGTACCCGGGAGAGGTGTGTCTTGCGCCAATTATATGGAGGCCTGGACTATAGCACCTCTCCCCTTCCCCCCATTTCCCCATAGGGTTTTCTATTTTAGAATCCTGCCAGCCAGGCACTCACTATCTGGCCGCCCCCGTGAGCCCATATGTCTTCGGACGGCTCACGGGGAGCACTGCTTCTGACCCGGGGACCCTTATGCGTGAAAGGCGGTCCCCGGGTCCCTCCACGACACGATTTACCCGGGGTCTTCGGACCCCGGAAGACCATTTTTTAACACTTTTCGGGCCCTGCGCCCAGTATTTTTGTAACTGTATTTGTGAGGGTGTGGGCCTTTCGCCCCACCCTCTGGGGGTATTGTTTGTAACTCCGTTTTCGTCTTTTCATACCTTCCCGCTAGTGATTTGCGACCAGTCGAACCTCGCAAATCACTCTCACTAAAAGGGTTTCGTTAAAATCGTCACTTTCATCATTTTATGTATTTTTTCCTAAAAGGCCCCTTTTTGGGCCCAATCCACCTACAACTCACAATGGGTTTGTTTTCGGTCAAAACCCATTCTAAACCGCTATTTTATCTCCTTTTTATTCTTTCAATTCTCACTCCAAAACTCTATTTTAACTCCCAAAAACGACGTAAATTTGGGTAGTTAGTTCAAAGGGAGGACCCTCACTTACCCACCTTGAGGAAGGGGAGTTAGGCCACTCCCCGGGAGTAGGTCTTTCAGGGTAGGACCCCCCTTCATCCCCACAGCCGGCAACCAGAGTTGCCGGCCATATTTCCACCGCATCGCCAAAAGCCACTGTTGTAATCGTGTCCTGTGTTTCTAATCATTGCCGGACTAAAACATGAGGTTTCCTAAAACACTTTAAAAGCAGAAAACTCAATTTTTCAAATACCGTTCAATCTATTAATTATTAAGACGTTAACTGGGGAATACCGGCTCCCCTTTAATCAAAGCTGTCCTTAGCATATTTTTGTAGTATAATTATTGTCCCCATTGTCTTTTGCACACACCAAGACAAATACAAATAAACACACGGGTGATCACATGGGAATGGCCATTTCTGGGCCATTCCCGAAATATAATGCACTTCCACGCATTCGTAGCTATTAGATTAATGTTCTGGGAATTAGCCCCATTTTAGTACTGTTAGGACTGTAATTTGTACTGTGTCATATGAATGCGGCTCCTCACGTAAATTCCTCCAGTTGAGGTTGTGAGAGAAGTCAAGTATGCGTGAGGTGTGAATGTTGCATAACTGAGTTTGAATAATTGTGTGAGTGACCGTGAGTGCATGACCGAAATAGTATGCGTGAAATAGCGTAGTTACGATTGTCTGTGTGTGTGTGTCAGCTGTCTAAATGAGCGTGTGAAAGTAGTATGTGTGAATCTGTATGAATGGAATTACGTCTACGTCTGCTGTGTATTAATAACCGAATGAATGGGACTGCTCATGTAAACCCCTCGCGGAGGTCTTGAGTGTAGTCCGTAGGGAAATAGTTAGTCATATAATAATATCAAGCAGTAGTTAGGCATAATAATTAGGGCATTATAAACAGTTAGGTTAGGTTAAAAATAACAGTTTAATTAGGTGTTAGTCAGTTTAGTAGTTATAGTTAGTGTCAGTAGTTTTAGTTATAGTAATTATGGTTAGTACCAGTAACAGCGGTTAATATTGTAGTGTTAGTTAGGTTTGCTAATAATTGTTAGTCGTCATTAGTATGTGAAATCCGGTTGTAGATTGACCCCCAGAGACCCGCGTAGGTCACCTGCCTCAAGGTGCGGGTCCTCTGCAAGAACGGGGTAACTCACCATTGTCCAGTTAGGTTTCTAGGCCCAGGTTAAGAGGGTTGGTAACCTCATTTGCATAATTGCGATAATATGGTTTAGGAACCCAATAGCAGGTTACCAACCCAGGTTAGGGTTATAGTTGTTACCATTAAGTCTAGTTAGGCCTGTAGGGTATGAAATAGGCCTCAGTTAGTACCAGGTAGTCTGTAGTCAGTAATAGTCAGTAATAATCGGTAGTACTTAACATTATCCTGTTTAAGTGGCCAGATTTGGGCCTTAAGTTAGTATTAGTCGTCAGTTATAACAATTAGGTTACTCCTCATATACTGGGCAATACGTAGTAGTTAGATTAGGTCAGTTTAGTTGTGGTTTCGGTCTGTAATAGATGCTGAGTAGTGCCTACGTGACTCCATGCCCGTGAGAGGCTCGGCCAGAGCCTCATTTGCATATTCAGCCAAGTAGGCCGGAACGGCCCAAGCTTGGCCCTCTTCGTTTGCTTGATCTTCAAAAAACGTCAGTGTTCGTCTGTTTTCATCCTAAAAGCACAAAATAACACATTACGCGCTACACAATACACAATTCGGGTTTCTGACCAGCACGTGAAAGCCAATCGGTCCGGACAATAGTTGCTGGGGTTTTAATCCCCACCACCTCTGTTTCTAATGGGTTTTAACCCATTTGATTCAGGTAGCCGACGTCAGCGCGAATCTCTGCCCTGCTGTCTGCTGTGGAATCAAACCTGTTCAGTTGTCTTGTTGGTATAGTCAGATTGGTGCTAAGATTGTGTGAAGTGTTTGGATCCCGCCAGTGGTTATCTGCCAGTCAGTTGTAGTATCAGTCAGCCAGTGTGCTTATCAGTTCCAGTCCAGTTTGCTGCGCGGAGATCAGTTCAGTTCCTGTGCCTTTGTCCAGTTAGATCAGCCTAATAGGTACTTGTCAGGCCTAGTTTTGACGCGGATACGGAATCTAGACCAGCAGAGACGTTCGGCTAACCTTGTATCACTTTTGGGAAAAGCTACCTGTTAAACCTTAAAACCTTTTTACCACGTTTCATTCAAAAGCAATATGTTCAGTGAAAGTGGTACTGCCTACGTCTTGATCCTCACCACAGAAGCCTCCCTATAAACCGATTGACATTCTGTACTTGTGCATTAATTTTGAGATAATTATCTGAGGAAGCCGATCCGACCTTTCCGACAACCACCGACACTCTTCCAGCCTGTAATTGTCATTATCCATTCTAGAGACGGAACTCTTCTCAAAATTCAGTTATTCTGGGCAGTCAATTATACGGAGACGCCAGAGCAAAGCCAACCTCGCTCCCACTCGCTTCGGATTATAAACAGTTGTTAATTAGTGTAATTTGTGTTTGTGTGGTCCCAAGAGTTATTGTAAGGGACAGAGTCACAGTAGAGGCTAGCACAGAGCCTAAGAGTTGAGTTGAGTCAAAGCACATAGGATACCGGTCTTGTTAGTTAGCCTTTAGCAGCACTAGAGTGTGTTATACCTGAAGCGAGAGTACTGTAACGACCCCGAAACCGGATAATCAGCCCTAACTGAGAAAGTACCAGTCAACCAAACCTGAAAGGCA